>JAVFBZ010162699.1:5793-18133 GCA_032466195.1 Katharina tunicata
ACAAAACCAAAACGAAACTTTTGTAATCAGTTGGACTAGGTAGTTGTCAGCTTACAAGTTCATGGGTTTCTACAAGTTGATGGAAATCCAAACCATCCTGTAAGTGAATCTCCCTTTAGCATGGCGTTCATCACCAATCGCGCAATAAATAAACCAACATGTACTTAGCCTTATCTTGACCCCTGAAACTCATCACCCTAATCTCCACAGACAGTTGTAATCCATCATTTGAAATATATGCCAAGATTTTTTTTTCGAGTCGTCTAATAAGCTGAATTTATCAATTTTTTTAGATTTATTAATATTTTTTTAGACTTGAAGATGGATTATAATATTTTTTTAATGTGAGGCTCGTCACCATAAAGAGAGGGTGTTTCTATCAATGATATAGGACCTTAGAAATGAAACTTGTAAGTACCAGACGTGCTCAAGTTAAAGCCTGGGGTCTGATATACAGGTGATGGATGGCGGAAGCTTCCTGTGCCCTTGTGCTCTCTGAGCTAAGAAGGCATCAGGAAGCTGATTTGTGATAGGGTGTTCTGCATTGGATGCATTGGCACTTGTTTCCGTAAGCCACTGGGCTTGCACGCCGTCATAGGAGTCAAATAACCTTAATTGCAGCGTAAAAGTTGATCAAACAAATACTTTCAGCACAGTTTTCCATGAAAATAATTTCAGCCTTGTTTACTCATGGCACGCGGTCATATAAATGAAATAACCTTGAGTATGGTGTAAAACCCTAATCAAACAATTCTTGCCGTCATGTCTTGCGCTGAAGGAACATTATCCTTCCAATTTGTGACTTCATATAGTGCTGGTTGTGATATCGTTGATGTTTACTGTTGGAAAACACTGCCATGATGTAAGTGACATACAGTTAAGCATACCATTAAACACCAATCAATCAATCAATCGTTTCAAATTAAGTATTCACTCAAATCAGAGGAACTGTGCAGGTCGAAATGAAAAATGATGTTGCATATGTATCCTTGTGTCAGTACTTTCTATAGAGAAAGGTCCGCAGATTTTACTGGGATAAAAACGTCAGTCTGTGATGATTTCCCATCAATAGAATTCTGGCCTAGCCTTTTCTATATATTTTTGTCTAGAGTATATACATGTAGGCCTATGTATAAATTGGCTGTAGTTATGAACTTGTTTGTATGCCTGCTCAATCCAGCTCAACTTTCTGATGAGCTTAACGATGATTCTCTGACAGGTAAACATACATCTTAGTTAGACAGGTGATCAATTATCTACCCTTTACCTGACAGTTTACCTGGATATTTCATTAGTTGGGAGGGAAAGACTGTAACTCATGAATATTGTAATGATAAGGGTATTAGAAAGGTGTGCATATTTTCAGGTTAACGAGTTAAGGTGAAATGTAGATGCTTCTTCAATGTCACTGTAGGTTTGTTTGATTAAGGTTTTATGTCGTACTTAAGGTTATTTCACTCGTATAACTGCGTTGCCAGCCCAATAGCTGCATGAAACCATTTTCAGCCACTTTTACTGGACGAAAAAAAGGACAGGCACAGCAAATAGGCTCCATGAGGCTCCTTAGCTCAGAGAGCCCCTGGGCAGGGAAGCGTCACTGCAGAAGTCATTGATGTAGGGTATTTCAGGACTTGGGTAGCTTTGATAGCGACCCTCCAAAGATCAGTCGGCAGTGTGCTGATTCTAGATTCAAAGATTTGTATGGTTATTAGTCTACCATGTTTCCGTATATATAATAGGTAATAAAAATAGGTAATTTGAACTTTTTGCCTTTACCTGTGTTTACCTGTCCAATTGACAAACAAAAAATAAATAAATCAAAACCATATCTTGATAACAGGTATGCTTTTCATGCTGACCATTTTGTGTCCACTTAATATGGATGTCCAATGTCTGCTGTCTGATATATGTTTTATCATGTGTAAACTTTATAGGAATGTCTGTTAGTAATTTTTGGACATTTGGCTATCTATAGGTCTACTTCAGACAGGGTTCATAGTCTTCATTGAGACAGGTTGATTACACAGGTATTTACCTGATTACCTTGTTATCTGTAAACGAGCTCTTAATGGGACTATATGTCTGACCCCAGATAAAGTAACACAGGTGAACAAATGCAGGTAAAAACCCTGTTTAAGACACTCTGGGTTCAATCTCACACATCTAGTCAAATTTAAGGCCAACAAAATTGAATTCTTCGTTTGAAATTTTGCCTTTGAAACTTTTGCCCATTTAGCCGTTTGAAACCTTGTCTGTTGGATATATGATGTATAGGATTATAGTCATTCAAATAAAGTAAAGAATCATTTTCTTTAACTGTAATCGGATAATAGAAAAGTGTTTTTTCTTCTGGCTAGTCTACCAAGTTTCAGCGCCCCAAAATATTTTGTTTTGAGGGTGGCCTTATACAGACACATATCCTTAAATACATTAACAGATGTATAAAAACATTTTGCCTGGATATCTGGAAAAATGTGACCTCTTTAATAAGGTGAAGGTCAAAGGTCAATAGACTGAATTTGATTGGTTGATATGGCAAGTGTCTGGTGGCTGTTATCTAGCAACTGGTTTAATATAGTTCTGTATTGCCCTTTAGCTGGGTCTTATATGTGCCATATATCAACAGTATGGCTGATAAAACCCTGGCTTGTTTACAGAACATAAAGATAGGAATAATACTGCTGCTAAACTATGGAGTGTCTGGGAATGTATATATTTTCAAATGTGGAGAACAGACTCATTTGTAACCAAATTTTTATTTGAAAAAGGACGAATGCGAAGTAACTTATCTGGCGTATGACCAACCGTAACACACAGGGGTATCTGTCCAAAATGGGCATAGCGGGTGGTTGGGTGGGACACGGTATGTTGTTGTGTCCTGTTTGTAAATGTAACAGAGCCTGTGAATGGGACTAGTTCCCGTAGGTCATCCTTTGTAAATAAATAAATAAATAAATATAATGTTTTTTTTTTGGATATGTTCTGTGTTGCCAGCATTGTTTATAATGGTTTCCTTCACCCATTGGTCTGGCACACTGCCATATGAGTGAAGTAACTTTAAGTACAAGTAAGGTGACAATTGTATTAGATAAAGCCCCTTTGCTAAGGGCAGTGTGTTTCTAGTTTATATTCACACTGCCATACTTAAAGCACTGGGGCCGGTTGCTCAAAGCGGTGTTAACTTTAAACCATTGTTTTACGACGTAACGTCATAATGGTCTTTCTTTGTGACGTTACAAACTTAATCCTGGGTTATCTTTTGAGCAACTCAGCCCTGGAGGACATCATCCTTCCAACATAGCACAGGCAAGTTACCTAACAATTATTGTGAGTTACCTCACAATCCATATGCGTGATAACGGTGTTAGCAACTACACCGAAACGTTGCAACCCAAATAAACAAGAAGTTGTAATCCATACATGTCTTTTCTTATTTATGACCTCCAACTTCTAAATGCCTCTAAAACAAGTCAATTATTAGTTGTGTTACTATTCCTTTGTAATGTGGAATAGACCACCGTCATGTAAGTGAAACACTCTTGAGTGTGGAATAGTTAGAAGATATTGACTATATAAGGGTAGTTCTCTCTAAGCTAAAGGGTGTCAGGAAGACAATGTTTTTAATCGTCCTGTTTTCATTGTGTAAATGTATTGTAGTGTCCTTTTTTTTTCTTTTTCTTTTTTAGCTCAATTTGCGAGCTCTTTAGGTTTTATGATAAATAAAAGCAGTCTTTACTTAACTGGCCCATTGGTCGCCGGCCAGCTTCCACTCCCCTCAAAATAACATTCTTCTTCTGCTGGTTTGAAAACTAGCTGTCAAGAAGTTGAATTCAGACTCAAAACTTGATACCTTAACTTAATGAGGTTAACATTTGTCATTTTTTTTCTGGGTCTGTATTTTGTTTTTATCTTTAAAGTATTCTAGAACTGCAGAGCTGGATGTGTAATTTGAATCCCCAAAATGATTTTCTGTGATAGGCTGTGAAGTTTGGCTGAAAACTGGGGGGTAAATTTCAGGCTTGAAGGTTTCCAGTGTCGTGTTGGGGTGGGTGAAGGGTTAGTCACTTTAGAGCAGTAAGAGGGCATGGAGCAGGAGAAGTGGCAATATTGAAATAGAAACATGGGTGCATCTACCACTAGATGGAAGAAGGAGCAAATGTTAATATTTTAAATCGATTTCTTGTATAACGTCTTAACAACAACTAAAAAACAAGTTGTATTCCGGAGTCTTTGAATTAATAATGTTTTAAACTAACTTTACTCGCATTCCTTCCTTCGGTGCCATAAAGTGGTGAAAAAAATAAAAACTCCTTGCTGAGTCAGATTTAATAGCTTTAAACTTTTTTTATTTTTTGGCTTCACATTTAAAGTATAGTGTTAAAGGACTTGAAACCATGTTAGTTAATTGTTTGTATTGAATATTGGTCCTTGCGTCTTCTGTATCAAATTCATTTTAGTGAAATGACATTTAGTGCCTTCTAACATAATTTGCTTTTATTGGAGGCTGTCTACTGTTAGAATACACTGCCGTAATATAAGTGAAATACCCTTGGGCACTGTGTTAAAAAAACAGTTGTTAAATCAGAGTGAAGTGACCTTAAGTATATAGTTTATTTGAGCGAAGGTATAAATTTAATTTGAGTGTATTGACCTTAAGTTTATTTTGTAAATCTGAGTGAAAATGTCCTAAATATCAAGTTCAACTGAGGAAAAGGGCCAAGTTTTACTTCAAATAGCAAACATTAGAGTCTGGAAGCAAATCTTTCCAATCTACATATCACACTTCCATCTATCTTATTCAGTAAGTTAACACTTAAGAGGAAAAAAGGAACAGTTGGTGTCACTCTTAATAAAATTGTGTCTGAGTCTCTGGGAGTTGGAATGTTGTAAAAAGAAGAAAAAACATTCTTGGAATTTAAGGGCAAGGAAATCTACTTTTTGGGAAAAATTTAGCGACTGATTTTTTTTCTGCTTAACATGGGTAGTTAGGTGAGAGCATACTGTGCCCTGGTGCTCTCTGAGATAACGTGCATCCAGAAACTTATTTGTAGTGATGTCATGTTTTGGTAAATGTTTTGTGTGTTGCCAGTGCTCATTAGTATGGTTTTCTTCACCATTTGGTTGACAGGCTGGCATATGAGTAAAATAAGTCGACGTAAAACCCCAACCAAACAAACAAATCTTCTGTTTAATAGAAGTTTACTCAAGATAATCTACTTTATGGATAGAGCATTTTACTATTCATACTTTCCAAGGAGAAATTATTAATTAGGTTTAATACTCTTATATTTTGTTACAAGTCTTGTTAAAGGAGAAGACTTTCTTTAGCTTCAAACGTGGTTTCATTTTCCACTCTAATATAAGTAAAATAACTTTAAAAATCTCATAAAAGCCACAGCCAATCAAAACCACACAAAAGCCACAGCCAATCAAAATCACACAAAAGCCACAGCTAAGCAAAATCACACAAGCCACAGCCAATCAAAATCACACAAAATCCACAGCCAATCAAATCAACTCTTAACAGCCTTGGCAGGTGGTTGGCAAGAGCTTCCTGTGCCCTGGTGCTCTCTAAGATAAGGGGCATAAGTAAGCTGGTTTGGTGTGGCATCCTGTTTGAGTCCTGTCTTTGTCAAATGCCAGTGTTGTTGAGAGCGGTTTCCTTCACCCTTTGGGTTGGCATGCCTTCATTTAAGTGGAATAGCCTTAAGTAGCACTTAAAACCCTAATCAATTCCCAAGCTAGGCCTAAAAAAAAATCAACAGAAGGAATTTTTTGTAGCACAGCACACTCTTCTGAACTTTCTGGTCGGTTTGGAATTCATCATCAGTGTTCATTATTCCGTAATAATTGCTCAGTATATTGCAACACACCTGTTATTAAGTAAGCCGCTAACTCAGTGTTAATTGGGAAGTTGGATATTCTGTGAAGGGGGATGGGGGCAGCAAAGGGTGACACTGTTAAAGGAGGGGGAGGGGAGCATCAGAAGTTAGTTTATTATCATTAGCAAGGGCTCAGACCACCCAAGGCAGTGGAGGTGATCTAATACCTCACAGGGCCATATTTATTTAACAAAGCCAATTATGCCAGTGTAGCGTTATGTGGCCTTATATAACGTATATTGCTCTCACACACAAAGTCCAAAGGAGGCAAAATTCAGACCATTGCTCAGTTAAGCTGATATTCCAGATCGAAGCAATCAATGGTAGGAGTAGTTTAATTGTTAACGTGATTGAGTAGTTTGAATATTGAGGATGAAAATGTTCACTTAGGAAGACAGGCAGAACTGGCCTTTCTATTTGGCATTTAAATCCTAAGATAATAGTCAAACAAGTGAGATGTCATGGGGAACTCCAACATATAAAAAAAGACCAACTGAAAAAAATGTATAAATTTTCACTTTCTAAGGTCCAGGACCATTATGTGGTTTTTAAAAAGCTAAATTCATGCTGTTTAATTTTATGGTTAAAAAAAAATGAAGGGAATTAACCTTACGTACGTGAAACTAATTTAACTGAGAATATTCCGGCACTCAGAAAGCTACAAAAAGAGTGTTAAGATAACTCTACTATTTGGTATTTATTAAAAACTCCCCTTGATTTGTAAATGCAAGCAATTTATCTCCAATTTCATCTGGATTTTGCAACTTCAGTTTTTCAATTGTAATTTTGGTTGGTTTGGTAGCATGTCACTGTCGAATAAGACAGCTATTCAATAAGCTAGCCATCATGTTAGCGACTCTCCTAATCAGTATTGATGTAGCGTTTCCGAATTCATTATCCAGCTAGAGTTACTACCCCTGGTCAGACGAGCCGTCAACGAGGCAGATCGATAAATCAATGCTTTGGTGGCTAAATGGATTAGTGCTTGCCTATAGAGTGCGTTTAATTACTCGATTGGAACAGATTGATTTTGTCTAACGAGAGGCACTAATAGCCGCCTGCTCTAATGTTACAGAGTCAGCGTATCTTTGACAAGACTTCTTGTAGAGATGTACGTCTTATTGCACTGAAGGTCTTATGAAACTAGAATGATTCTCGTTTCTAAAGAGAAACGAGTGACTTTAAGAGACCCCCAAGTGAATATTTATCTTGAATACAAGTTGTTAAGAACATGGGATAATTAATTATTTGAGAGGAGTTAATGATTTGACTGTGGATGTTTGAAAACGGGTTAAAATTATTTATATTTTCAATTTTTTAGGGTTTAATAAAGAACTGAAGGGAATTCACTTATATTGATGTCACATTCTATAACGTGTTTTATCTAGATCTAGAGAAAAACAGGCGAACAGTTTCTCTATGTGATGAGTGATCTCTTGTATACCTTTAGTCATCCAATGAATGAAAACAATTGAACATTTGTTGATAATATGACACATATCATTACATGTTTCCGCATATTGTGTCTAATTGCTAATGGTGTTGGAAAAATGAGGAGCTTCCTGTGCCCTGTTACTCTCTGAGCTCAAATGGCTCCAAACTTGTTCAAAAGAAACTATTTGTATTTTTGCCATGTAAAATGCTAAATTTTTAAAAAAATTTTTTTTATTGCAGATGCATTGAAGCTTCTAGCTGATCGTCTGGAAGGACCGTTTAATATTGAGAGTGTTGTCGACCCCATTGACGTTAAGATTTCTGACGCAATCATGAACTTTCAAGAAAACGACAGAGAAGTGTCTAAAAAGGTGGGATTTTAATCGAGAGACTTATGGAAATATCTAATTTTACAGGCGTAAAACAGTTAACTAAACATTATATGAAAATTTAACGTTTCCTTATTTCACAAATAAATGTACTGGTGAATTTAATGAAAAATTATGTAAATACTAATGAAAATGAAATTCCCCAGAAAATAATAATAACAAAATGCACATATGTTTAAACGTATTCTCTGGAGAATTTCTTAAAATAGTATACATATAGTGCAGGTATGGAGGACAAAATAACAAGCCGAAATAGTGAGACCAAAATGAACTTTCATTTTTTGACATTTAACTGTGCTTTTACTATGGAAAGTTAATCATTGGAAATCATGGAATGTTTATAATTACTGACAGAATTGTGTCAAACATGTCTATTTCATAACAACAAAGTATGTGCTTTTAATTAGTTGATAGAATTGTGTCAAATCCTTGGTATATTTATAACAACAAAGTTTTTGTTATTTTGAGCTGTGCTGTTATGAAATTATGTAAATTTAATTTTGGGTTTTAATTGTATAATATTGTTTTACCATTGAATCTCCATTGTAAAAGATTAAAAGACTATGTTGGTGGACTTTGAAAGAAACTTTCTACTAATAAGCTGATTTTTAATATGTATAAATTTTCTTTCCCTACATTTGTAAAAAAAAAATGTATTAAGTTGCTCATTTATTTAGCATAGGTAGCTAGAGTCCTGGGTTCAAATCCCGATGGAGGCAGCTAAATTTTCTTTCTGTACATTTATAAAAAATACATATTAAGTCCCGGGTTCCAATCTCATAGAAATAAAAAATATATTCCCATCGTTGTAGCCTAATATAAAACTTCTTAACAATGTTAATAATTTTCTTAAGGTTCTGTTAACTTTTGTGCACCAGGAAGCCCGATGTTGTGTGATCACCGGTTTATCATCCTGTAATTGTTTTGTATTGTCTCCTTGTTGTTAGTGACATGGAAGGTGGTTTCCTTCACCCATTGGGCTGGCACTCCATCGTATGAGTGAAATAACTTTAAGTATGATATATAGCCCCAATCAATCAAACAAACAAACTTACATTTCAATAGTACTGAGAGGCAGTGTTAAACAAAAATTAAAAACCTTTTTTCTTCTTGGTTTTCCACCATGCACAGGCAACACACATATAAGTGAAATATTCTTGAGTACGACCTTAAACACCAATCAAATAATTAAATCTAAGTGCAACTAAAATATGATATCCCATCATGGTTGAGACTTTTTGATGCTTGTTTTGTTTTATTTGCTAAAATAACACGCCCTATTTGACACTAACCAGAGACAAATGGAGCAAAGGTTTTGATCCTTGTATTCACATTTCAAACAAGTACTCCGCTTGGTACCACCCAGTTTGATATTGTACGTTTTTGTACCTAAAATAAGTGACCTTGGTTGCCATGGTGTCAGGTTACATCAAAACTCCCATCAATCTGGGCTACAATTGTTATTTGGAATAATGCCTGTTTTGATAAGCTTGCCACCTCTGTGAAAGGAATGTGTAAACAGATACTCCATGGGGACTTTCATTTGAGATGTAAACATTTGTCACCGCTATTGTTACATAAGCTAGGTCACTTTGTACTTAAAAACGAAGGGCAGTTTAGTTACATACCGGATTCCTAAAAATCTGTTGGTGTAAGAATTGGCTTATAGCTTGTTTACAATTAGCAACGTCAGTTCCTTCTTAATTCTTAATTTAACTTATGTTAGAACTTCAGATTAGTTGATTCATTTCGGCTTTCCCTAAGTCCTCAACAAATTCTAAGGTCAAAAACTTTAAGTAATTTATTGAATGTTTAAGTGTGAATTTGGAACTAAAACCTACATTTTCTGGTAATTTAAAGTCAACTTCATAAAAAAATTCAAAATTGCATGTCCACACTTCTTACCCTTTGCATAAAATGTAGTTTTATAAGTTGTAAAGTGGGTCGAATTTATCGAGCATTTAAGGTAATAACTTGCTGAAATGTTTTCTGATTTTTGTCAAACTTGGCAAGTAGCTACATACCAAGAAGACTAAAGCCTTATTCGATTGTGAGCGTTATATTTGCATAATTAGGTACCATACTGCAACCTGAGTTGTCGATTAAAAAAGAATTCAGCTCAATATCTTGCTTAAACACGGTTCGCTTCTTGACAAACTTACTCAACAGCTACAACCTATGAAGGCGGAGGTCAAGTTTGAAAGTGAGCAAAATTCTGTTCAAAATTAAATGCCCCTCCCTTGAACAACAAGAACAAGATGTGCATAGCTATTAGGGAAGAAAGCACTTCAAGTCCAAAGTTGTTTTGTGGAATTGGTCCCTTGTATACGGATGGTCAGGTCAGAAGTACTTATGATTATGGACAGGCGTATTATGCAATTTTGACATTGCTCTTGTTTGTTATTGTTTTACATATTGACGACTAGAATTTAAACAAAATACTTATTGCATTGTTTTTAGATTTTTGCTGGTTGTGGAAAACCGGAGTTGAGAAAGAAGAGAGACGTCAGAAGTAACGGCCAAAATGTCACAGAAGTTCAACCTTCTGGAATTCCCGTTGCAGAAACAGGCGTCGACGGAAAATCAGACGACGACGGAAAATCAGACGACACCAAAACAAATTCTGACGATTTAGCTTACGGCTCACCATATCGTTACAAACCTAGCATTTCAGGAAGCCGTCCCGTCACCGCCGCAGGCACCAACCTTGATCGGCTCGTGATAGATATTAAAAAGAAGATAAAAACAGTGAAAGATTTTTGGGTCGATCTCCCCTACAATGTGTGTAATGATGAAACAATAGCAGCACAACCAGGGGATGATGACAACTGTTGGAATGGCCAAGACAAAGCCAAGTAAGCATGCTGTGCTAGTTTCTTTTACTTTAGATTCTACTGTTCATTTCTTTGGACAAAAAAATATGTCATCTTATATGCTTTTGAAATAATTGTCTTTTCCATTATTTTCTAAAGTAGCAGGTGCCTGGTAGTGGGTGTTTGTGCCCAGGTGCTCTCTGAGCTATGTGGCATCAGGAAGCTGTTTTTTTGTCCTGTGTGTTGCCAGCGCCCTTTAGGGTGGTTGCCTTCACCAATTGGGTTGGCACACCGCCATATGAGTGAAAAAACTTTATGTTGTTGTGAACTTAAAAATAAATCAACTGATTATCTTCAAACTTTCTTCATCTCAGACTGCAATATTGCACCAATGAGTATTTTGCCTTGTTCAAGCCTGTATGTGCTGTGAACAAGACCATGGAGCTATTTTCTCTATGGCAAGGGGATCCACTAACTACAGCTAGCTTGTTAATGATTAATTCTGTGTTATAAAGTTTGAAATAATTCTTTTTGTAAATAAATAAACAAGCTAGTAAACAAAAATTAAAATTAATAAATAGTAAATAAATAATGCAATGAATTTATTATTCAATATTTAAATTATCTTTGTAGGTTTCTCATATCTACCCATTTTAACATTTTTATATGCTTCAAAGTCTCTTTAAAGTTCTTATCACTTTTGTCTTCTTCATGTATGACATTGGCGATTTAAAATGGAAAAGTTATAAATCTTATACATTATAAAATGTAACAATTGCTAAAATGTTCACACCACAGCATAGTTAAAATACAGCTGAATGTAGCATGACACACTAAACAATCAATCAATCAATCAATCTCTGTAGGTATGTACCAGAAGTTCAGCAAGATGGAGTTATAAATCAGGTGAATAACCCAGAGGTAGATGTGGATGTGACGAAGACAAGCAATATGATCATTGTACAGATTAAACAACTGACACTAATCACTGATAAACTCCATGATGCTTATCTAGGCCATGATGTGGACTGGGTGGATATAGGTATGTGAAAATATGCAGGGCTGTTTTGTCAGATATCTGAATTTCCACCGATTTACAAAGTTTGACATACCCTAAATCCTCAACAAATTCGACCTCTAAGGACTCAAACTGTATGTAATTTATTGAATGTTAAAGTGTGAATTTGGAACTATAAAACTTATATTTTCTGGTAACTTAAAGTCTGAACATCATAATAATTTCAAAATTGCATTCATACACTTCTTACCCTTTGCATTAAATGTAGTTTTATAAGCTGTACAATAGGTCGAATTTATTGAGCATTTAGGGTAATAGAGAAGGGAGACCACTCCAAAGAATGACTATTTTTTGGTCTATATTATTCATTGTCAGCAGTCAAGATAGTGCCGAAGGTGGTTTAAATGTAAATAAATGTACAGTCAATTCATGAACTGTTCAGCATTCATTGGAGTTGTCACCCTGCTCTATATTGATGTGTCAACATTCAAAAAGTACAAAAGAAAAAGGAAATCTTCAAAGAAAACTAGATTCTTTGGCAAGAACGGTTTGTTTAAAAAATAATTAAAATTCGACCAAATTTGAAAAGCAAATTCCAATATAGAATGTAGAATTTTGATGGCTGGCTGACTGGTGTCAACAGATGTAGGTCGGACATGACCTTTTAGAAAGGAATCCTTTGAGAAAAATGTTTCTGAAATGAAAAAAATTTGAATTGGAGTGTTTTTTAAATTTTAAATTACATTTGTCAGTTCAATATTAATACACTAATGCAAATTTGCTACGAACTATTGACTACTTTTG
>JAVFBZ010162699.1:23108-34664 GCA_032466195.1 Katharina tunicata
TGTCCACATTAAAATGAAATCAAGCTTCAGAAGCAATGTGAAACCACTCCAACAATTAGCCTAATTGGAAAGGTAATGTGGCAATATGAATGTTAGTTCGTATAAGGCATTTAACCAGAGGTCCCAGACAAAACCCTGTCCGTCAAATTACGCAGATGAATCCAAATGAAGGTGTATTTAACCAACATGCTTTTCATAATAATAGAATAAGAGAAACTTTTAACAAAGAAGTCATGTTGGTATAGATAATATTTTTCGGCTTTATTATGCCATCATAATAGAGGCGAAATATATTATCTGTACCAACATGACTTCTTTGTTTTTTCTGCTTTAAGAGGTATATAGAAGTGGAGACACTTACAATAACGTAAAATAGTATGAAAGTAGGGTACCGGTATAGCCGTGTTAGTCTATAACTATAGGAAAAAATAAGTCAAATTGGTAGCACCTGTATATATTGTAAGAACATACACCTGAAGAAGCTATCATCTACTGTTAGCGAAAGCTTGTGTGTTCTTACAATATATACAGTAAGTCTCAAAGGTTCTACCAATTTGACTTATTTTTTCCTATAAGATAGTATGGATATTCAACTTCTGATATATTTTTGGTGCAACGTTTCGGTCTAGGTGTTAAGACCGTTTTCAAGCAATCCCGTCCAATGTAAACAGACGTGATTGCTTGAAAACAGTCTTAGCATCTAGGCCGAAATTTATTTGGTCGGAGTCACTCTTATTCTGTGTTACTCTTAACTGATCTGTGGGACAACTGGCTCCTATTTGACAATAACGTGACATATTATCTGACAGGAATTACGGAAGAAAACGGATCCAATTAAAAAGAAAATATAAAGTTTGAAATGGCCTTGATGTTTGTAACAGCTTTGCTTTCTGGTTATTTCAGTTTCACAGGATCTCCTCTGATCAAATTATCTTTAATTAGTTCCTCGAGAATTATTCATACCAGTACATGTAGTATTTAATATTTGTTACTGTATGTACTTGAATGAATAACACTGGTAAAACTGTTCAATATAAATTAATCAGAGTCCCTGTGTCTTAGCCCTGTGTCTCGGACTAACTCCCAGACTCCCTGATTGTGATCCAGTAGTCCTAGAAACTGGACTCGCGATATTATTTCAACTCCAGATACCGTGAGCTGGGGACCCAAGAACTCGTTAGAGTGTTAAATGTCGTGCCTAGGGGTATTATTTGACGTGTATTTCAACAGCATGCAGCGACACAACACAACAAACTATAATTTAATTGAATCGTTTACTTTGTTGGAAAAAAAGGTCCTTCAGTGCAGACCGAAGTACTTCTGATAGCTTAAATGACAACACTGTCCTTAAACAGGGGTTGGGAACGACTTGGATCACCTTTAAAGGGAAATAACTTTCCGTCACACTTAAAGGGAGATAATTTTTTGGTAAAAACTATTAAAAGGGAGATAATTTTAAAATAAAGATGGCAGCTTCCTTGCAAAAAACCTGATGCTTAAAAAGTTGAAGTTTTTACCAGTAGTGGTTTTAAAAGACATAAGAAAATTGTTCGAAATGATTTACAAAAACTTATGCGAAAGCTGCAGCATTGCTTTCAAGCTGGTACTGCGTAACACCAGCTCAAGGAAATTTTGTAAAAATGGTCTTGACAATTACAACAACAACTCCATGTTAACAACTGTTAGACATTTGTCAAGTCACATTGATCAAGAAAGCAGATATTTTATCACAACACCCATATTTTATGTTAACGCGGGTGAGTGCTAATGTTGCGTTTTTTCTTACACCGTAAATGTTGCATTGGTCCACTCGGCTTAGCAGATAGTTAAGCAGTTAGCAATGTAATCAGGTTGGGAAGAGTAGCTCCGTCTAGCTACATAGCTCGATCGAGCTACGCTTCTTTGCACAAAGCCAATTAAATCAACATCAAATTTCACAAGCCCTTTTTGGTTAACCTTTCTCGTTTGTTAAATATTGCATAACAACAACAACACATGCATGTCTGGCTTACGTGCAAGTGAAAAAAGTTTTATTCTACCAACCCTCAATTTTTGCGCCGAGATGATTAAAAAAAAGGCTAAATTTGGACTGATCAACACATTAAAATATGCATTTATTTCAGTGACATGATCACTACAAAAAATTGTAGCACAAAAAGTCCACCATAAATTTTACTTACAGTAGTTCAGTTGAAGTGGCTTGAAGTGGAAAACGAGTTACAGCACAAAAAATGTATTAGCAGTTTAGTATGGTCTTTAATTTTACTATGACTTTTTTTGTTCGTTTCCTTCCACATTAATATTGAACTAAGTGTCTCTTTTCTTTCCGTAGCCCCTCATATCGGTCATCTCCAAACTGTTGTGTTAGCGGATGCTGTCCAAAGATGGAGAGCTCTAAGGGGAGATAACTGTCTCTTTGCTACTGGCACAGATGAACATGGTCTGAAGGTGATTATTAAATGATAAATAATTTATTTTTTTCATGTTACATAATTCAGTTAGCCAAATAGTTTGTCCGTGAAACATCTCTTTTTAAAACAAAGGACGATTTATACACTTGTAGATATATTTTTAAAAGTAAGTTTATGGCTTTGTTTTTCTTTGAAGTAGGTTTTGAATTAAAAGTTTAAAAAATTCTTTGTCAAGCCTGCAAATGTAATTAATTATGTATCACTTTATTTATTCAGCTTTTAATAAAATATTTAAATGAATTGTCTACATATGTTAATAATATGTATCTTTATATTGTGATCTAAAGGTTCAACAAGCTGCAGCCACATCAAATCAAACTCCCTCGGTTTTCTGTGATAAAGTTTCCAAAAAATACCTTGTAAGTATAGCTAATGTAATATGAATTTGGCTAACCAGCATTCACTTTGAGACACTTCATCTTACCTTCTGTGCCCTAGTGGACACCAACACTTCCTAAGGGTCACCAGGAAGCTGATTTATTGTGGTGTCCTGTTTTTTGTCCTGTAAATGTACTGTGGCGTCTCCTGTGTTGGCAGTGTAGTTGAAGATGATTTCCTTCAACCAACGGGCTGGCATGGGGCCATATGGGTGAAACAGCCTTAAGGACTGCCTAAAACAAAACAATCAAGTTACCAGAGTGAAAAACCTGATTGCCCTTTACAGATGTTCCTCTGACCAACATGGTTTTTCAAGTTTGAAAAAAAAAAACTTTATTTGGAAAAGACTACCCAAAAATAAGCATATATTGTGAAAACTTAAGCTCTTGGTGAGCTGTTTACAAATATAGTCTTCACGATTATTTTGGTATCAAGTAAAAAAGAGGTCTATTTTTTCAAGCTCTGCAGAAGAGTGAATATGGCTCAGGCTAAATATGTATCAGAAAGCATTCTGTTGTATTTTGGGCTATTTTGAGACAAATTTAAATTTTGGCCAAGTTTGACATCACAGCGTTAATTTAAAAAGATTTATACAAATAAATTTGCATGTTCTATTTATATATTTTATATATCTATGTTGTTTTGAAGCTCATTTTATTTAATAAGAATAACTCATATGATCGATCACAAATATTTTCCTTACATCAGTTTTCATGCTTTAAATGACTTTCTCTCCTTCCAGAAAAATCATAAAAATATTAAAGACTATATTTGTTAACAGCTCATCAAGGGCTTAAGCCTTACATTTTAGCTGCGAGTGTTTTGTTGGGAGTTTCCCATGCCCTGAAGCTCTCTGAGCTAAGGGGCTGCATCAGGAAGCTGATTTGTTGTGGTATCCTGTCTATTCTGTACATGTATTATAAGAGTCTTTTATGTTGCCATCGCTGCTTAAGGCTTAGGGTGGTTCCTTCGCCCATTACACGCCTTCATATACATAATAAGTGAAATAACCTTAAGTACGGCATAAAACCTCAGTCAATCACGTTCAGCCTACTTTATTGCTGGGTGGACTTCTCCTTTTTCAGTGACTTGCAGCAACGAGTTGGGGTTAATGACCAGTATATTTTTCTACATTTTGAGCAAGCACTTCCAAAGAAAAAAAACTTCATGATGTCATAATATATATTTTGTTGAGTAATTTGATTTATCATCTCAAATAATCACAGTTGGCTTGACTGCTGACTGTTTAAACATCTTAACTCAGTATTGATTACTCAGAGGGACATCCTCAGTACTAGACTAAGAAAGTGCCCTGTCTCAATAGACATTATTTGATTTCCTTTTGGCTTCCAGTGCTTCTTTTTTAATTTTTATTAAGTGCAGTGGCAGGGGGTTGGTGGGAGCTTCCTGTGCCCTGGTGCTCTCTGAGCTAAGGGGAATCAGTAAGCTGATTTGTTAGCATTGCACTTCTCTGGTTTCATCTTTCAATGTAACGTTCATCTGCCTAACTATTGTCTTTTAGGATCTGTTTCATAAAGCCAACATAGGACATACAGATTTTATTCGAACTACCGAGCTGAGGCACAAGGAAGCGGTTAAAAAATTCTGGGTAATGCTAAATTAACTTTATTGTTTTTTTAAGTCTATGTTATGTTAATTCAGATAGATTGACAAAGTAGTTGGCAATAGCCTCCCGTTCCCTGGTGTTTTCTGAGCTAAGGAGCATAAGTAAGCCCATTTGTTGTAGTGTCCTGTTTTCCACCCTGTAAATGTACTGTGGTGTCTTCTGTGTTGCCATCGTCAGTTAGGGTGGTTTCCTTCAGGGATTGGGCTGGCAAGCCATCATATGAGTGAAATAAGTATGGCGTAAAACCCCAATCAAATAAACAAAAGCTTTTTATTTACAGAAAAGCTTGTCAGAATGTTTTAATTTATATTTTATATTTATAGAAAACCTTATTGGACGGTGGCTATATTTATCAAGGCACATACGAGGGCTGGTATTGTACCGCTGATGAAGCTTTCTTAACTGAGTCTCAAATCACGACTGTGACATTGGAAGATGGAACCATTAAAAAGGTATGAATGAATATTATTTCTTTAAGTGTCATTCAAGTTGATTGACGTAACACAACACAAGTTTCTGACATGATGCGATGACTCAGTTAGTCTCTTCACTGTTCACGGTAAAGGTTTGAATCACCCTGTTTTACTAGGTTTTCCGTTATGCACAAAAGTCGCCATATACATGTAAGTGAAATAACCTTTAAATAACGTTAAACATCAATCAAATATGCCTGGACAATTTACGGTTGGATTGATAAAATATTAACAAAATGAACTCCATAACACTCTGTGTAATGTGAAATAACAGATGTCATATAGTGGAAAATCCCTATAAGTAAAATAATCTTTAGAATGGCGTTTAAAATTAACCAAGTTAAACATAATGTATAAGTAAGGTCGTTTTTGTATCATAATAAAAACATTAATAAGTCAAAATAAAATTTAAATAAATGTTGTTTTAGCTGATGATTTGTTCGAATTGCTTTCAATTTGCCTTTAATAAATTTAACAAAAGAATATGCTCAAACAGATCATTTCTTTTGTTTTGAGGGTAGAATGAAATGTAGATGTGGAAATGTATTTTTAGACTTAACAAGTATCCAGAAAAATTACTGAATATTTTTTTTGAATTTTACAACTTTTTAGGCATCAGTTGAGAGTGGTCAGCCAGTAGAATGGATGACAGAAGATAATTACATGTTCAGACTGACACAGTTTATTCCCCAATTAACGGACTGGATTAATACAGGAGGTATGTGTGCTGACCTAGATAGCTATATCTAGATGGCATTCAACATAATTTTATGGTTATTTTTCGAGTGATTTGAGAAGCCTCCCATGCCCCAGTGCTCTCGAAGCTTAGAGGCATCAGGAAGCCCATTTGATCTGGTGTCCTGTTTTATGTCCTGTTTTATGTCCTGTTAATGTATTGTAACATCTTCTATGTTGCCAGCGACGCTAGCGTGGTTTCCTTCACCCATTCTTTGGGCTGGCTTGCCGTCATAAACATTAAATTACCTACATTAAGTACAGCATAAATCCCCAATCAACCAATCAATCAATCTATGTTGCCAGCATTGTTTAGGGTGTTTTCCTCCTGTCATTGGACTGACAGGTCATAATATAAGTGAAATAACCGCATTAAACAAACGTCCTTCACCCATTCGACTGGAACTCCATCATATGAGTGAAATAACCTTAAGTACAACATAAAGTCCAAATCAAACAAACAGTAATACAGTTTAGTTATTAGACTTTAGTTTGATTTTCCAAAATTACTGAGAAATTGCAGTAGTTGAAATATACAAAGTATGAACTAACACCTAGTTCAATATCAGTATACATTCATTTGTATCATGAAGCAAAAAAAATTCTGACTGATATATTTTTTTTTTACGCAGAAAATTTCAGGGTCGTTACGGCAAACACAGATAATATTATGAATGGCCTTATGTACAATACATGATTTCAACTTCCGTTCGCAATATCCTTCAGTTTCTGAAATGTTGTTACTTTCAGTGATATATCCGAAGAAGTTTGAGTCTGTAGTTAGAGCCTGGTTATCAGAAGGGTTCCCAGATCTCTCTGTGTCTAGACAGAGACAGAGGTTACATTGGGGAATATCAGTACCGGGCGATGATACACAAACTGTAAGTTTAAGCCATGTGGTTGAGTGGGAGTCTCCTGTGCCCTGGTGCTCTCTGAGCTAAGGAGCATCAGGATGCCTATTTGTTGTGCTGTCCTGTTTTTTCGTCCTGTAATTTTTTTGTGGTGTCTTGTGCTTTGCCAGCGCTGTTTACGGTGGTCTCCTTCACCCATTAGGCTGACACGCCGTCATATGAGTGAAATAACTGTAAGTACAGTGTAAAACCCTTATCGAGGGTCCAATGAAGGGGGACAAGTTTTTTCAGCAATGTGGAAGTAGCGTCTTGCAAAAAGAAATATGCCCTTTGAAAGTTAAGGTTTATTATATCTAGTAAAATTCAGTACAAAAGATTGATGTCAATTTTGTTTATAATGACAAACTGTATTGTCCTAATTTAATGAGAGTTTTGTAAAGTTGCTAAGAAAAGTGGCCTTAGCTGATCACTTTGTTTGATTACAATCCATTTGTCTTTCCGACAGGTAGACAACACATGCTGCTAAAATCATAAAATATTTTTAAAAAGGCTGGTGATTACTTTTGTATTCAGTTCTTGTCTTTCCATCTCAAATTCAAAAATTTGAATGTTAATTTTTCAATCTGTTTTAAGGTAAATTTCACGTTTGAAACACTTGAGAAAATACAAGTTCATGTTACTGAAAGTTTTCTATACACAGTAACAATTTTTGTCTTTATTTTGTGCTCAGATCTATGTCTGGCTGGACGCCCTGGTTAATTATCTCACAGTATCAGGATATCCAAACTCAAGCTCTGATTGGCCAGTAGACTGTCATGTGATTGGCAAAGACATCTTAAAGTGAGTTATTTTGACCCTAGTTCATAACATCTAAAGGTTATGGTGGACATTTATAAGGAGTGAAACAGGATCAAATTGTAAACTTTTTTTGTATCATATTAGGCAAATTTGAAATATGTTGAATAAAATGCATTTGTAAAGAACAGAAAGCGAAAAAAAAAAGTAATAACTGATGATTATGTTTTGTTAATTTCAATGAGTGGGTAGATAAGGTTATTTAATTGTGATGTTTTGTCTTGTACATAACTGTCCGTTGGTGGAATAACCTGAGTACAACACTTTTAAATAACCTCACAAACAATCAAACTTCACTTTCTCTGTTTTGTTAAGTTTAGTCATTATTTGTAGACAGCATTGTCCAGGTTTGTTTCCTTCAACCATTAAGCTGTTTGCATATAAGCGAAATGACTTCAGGTATGGTATTTTATCCCAATCAAGTAAATAACTTATCGGTTGTAAATCCATTGCTATTTATTGCTGTTCATTTTTTAGATTTCATGCAATCTACTGGCCAGCATTTCTAATGGCCGCTGGATTACACCTTCCACGCAAAATTGTCTGCCATTCTCATTGGATGGTGCACAACGAAAAGGTTTGTGATGTAATTTATATATTTTAATATATAAATCGCTGTAGTATAAAGCGCTGTGTGTTTCATATTTTTTTTAGGAAAGATTAAGTATTAATTAATTTAGATATGCTTTGTTTACCCTTGGTATGCCCTGGTGTTTCTTAGGGCTAAGGGGCATCGGTAAGCTGATTTGTTGTGGTGTCATCTGTGTTGCCATACCAGAATGGGGTTTCTTTCTGTTCAGCTAAATGAAGGGACTTGACAGTTGTCAACTTTTAAAATTCCAGTGTGATGTTGTACATATTAAAAAAGTAGTCTGTACCCAGAACTGGAATGAATCTCCTGATATATCTCTATTCATTTGACGTGACTTACAAGCCCTATTGGTCTGGCACTCCATCCCATGAGTGAAATAAGCTTAAGTACGAAGACAAAACACAATGAAACAAACAATCCTTGGTCATCGATGGGTGTATTGTCCTAAAATTATTTTACCAGACAAAATTTTTTGATATCTTGAATTGCTGTATGCATTGCAAACACTAACGTCTAGTCTGGGGGAAGTTGTCGGTGATTGAGATTTTCAAAATAAGGATTGTCATTTTAAGTGATAAATATGATTACATTTAATTTCTGTTCACAGATGTCAAAAAGCCGAGGCAATGTTGTTGACCCATTTGATAGGATTGAGAGATTTTCATCAGACGGGTTGAGGTATTTCCTTCTCAAAGAGGCTGTGCCTCATTCTGACGGAAGTAAGTTAATAAACCAAACGGGCAGTCTTTCGAGGTAACATGGTTTTTACTGCCACAGTATGGTGTTATAGTTTTGTGTTACTATTCAAAAGCTAAGCATTTTTCCCCCAAGCTAAGCTTCATGCTGTCATACTTAACATAGGAGGATTGTTATCTTTTCAACGGAGGTATAAACACTGGAAATGAATTCACGTTATTTGGTTGTCTTATATATGCTACCTAACGTTGGAAAACACTGCAATCATATAAGTAAAATACCCCTGAGCATGTCATTAAACACCAATCAATCAATCAATCAATCAATCAATCAAGTTAACTATTTAATTTGATCAATCATCATTATGAAGGTAAATTGTATGTTGTAACCTGTTTTTTGTCGGATCAATATCCTGCTGTCAGAATTGTTATTTAGTTGATTGATTGGTGTTTAACGCCGTGCTCAAGGATATTTCACTTATACGAAGGCAATGTATTCCAAAATTATCAAAAGACTAACACAACCAACAAATTTTAAGTCATTTCTGTTAGCTCTGTTGGAAAGATAATTTATATTTGAAAGAAAGGAATTATTGCTTTCTCTATGGTTGATCAAACTAAAGGGTTAGCAATTTGGTTCAGAATGGTTGGTCCAGTATCACTATGTTATGACGGGGTGGGGTGTGGGGTAGATGTCTTCAATAACTAAGTTACACCATTTTTTTTCTTTCTTCTTTATTCTATTTCAGATTACACAGATGAAAAGGTTTTAGAGTGTATTAACAATGATTTAGTGAACACTTTAGGCAATCTCCTACAGAGATGTACTTCTCATAGTGTGAACCCTGACCAGGTCGTACCACCTCTTAGCAAAGATACCATGACTCAGCAATTTTCATCTGATGATATTGAGAGATATGATAACCTCATTAATATCATAGGTAGGTATGTTTCTATATATAGAGTAGAGCCAGACTAAACAGGACGCCACACCAAATCAGCTTCCTGATGCTCCTTAGCTCAGAGAGCACCAGTTCACTGGAAGCTCCTGCCAGTGTTTAGCACAAACAGTCTTGTGCTTGGACTAATGGTTCAACCCTGAAATTTCTCTAAACCCTTGAACTGTGCATTTGTGTTGAGTATGTTAAGTTGAATTATTTTCACTTATAACAATTTACTTTTTACAATTTACTAAATGCATGATGCATTTTATATGACATATATGACATACATAAATTCTATATCTGTCTTGTGCTGCAGCTCAAAATATTATAAGCAGTATTTTTTTATTTCTGTTGCAGACAAGGTAGATCTCCATTTCAATGAGTTCAACATCTACAAAGGTCTTGATTTGGTTATGAATGAACTGCGCTGGGCCAATGGCTTGTTACAACATCATAAACCATGGGAATTAGCCAAAGATGGAAGCCAGACATTGTACATACAGACTTTGTTACACATTGCCATGGAAACCTTAATGATATGCGGAATTGTACTCCAGCCAATCGTTCCACAGACTGCTGAAAAGCTCCTCACAAAACTTGGGGTATCTCCTAAAAACAGAACTTGTACAAAGGCACATGAATGGTTGCACAAAATGAGGACATCAACTGATCCTATACCCTTAGGACAATTAAATGGAGTGCTTTTTACTCGTTTGAATAGAAACATTTTACCAAAATAAAATTATAAAAATAAAATACATTAATAAATCTTATTTTGAAAGAATAAAATGTGTTGACGAAAAAATCTTTATGATATAAATTACTCCCACAAGAAAAGAAAAGGCTTTGTTTAAATCAAACTTGAAATGGTTACTGCCCTTGAGTGGGTGTTTGGTGGGCGTTTCCTGCGGCCTGCTGCTCCTTACGTTAAGAACCATCAATATCGTTTGTGCACCAATAACAGTACAGTGTCAAAGGAGAAGGGTTTGGCTGTTATTAAGACCCGAGAGTTGAGAGGTTGGTTGATTGCAGATAAATCTTTGATATATTAACTAAGAATTGTTCACTTAAAGCTAAAAATAAGAATGGATATTTGAAATTTCATCTGTTTGACTGTTTCACCGAAGATTAATGAGCCCTGCCTTATACGGAGGTGGTTTCGTGACTCGGGTAACTCCGTGAATACAGTATCACAAGTGCTACAGCTGATCAAAGGTCGAAAGATTTCTGGGCCCGCCTCACTGATCTAATATTGGCCAGTGGCTCACCTTGGTGTTGAATATTCAGGAGGAGACAGCCGCGAAAAATCATTTGTGCATATCAGAGAAACTCGTCAAAATACCGCATTTTTGGGTACTTTTTTCTCTCACAACAAGTGTGAATCAGTTTTATGAAAAGTGTTTGGATTTCACGAAACTATGATACAGCTTCATACCAAAATTCTGCAGTATAGTACCTTTAAGAATGAGTTTGCTTATCTCCATTAGGAGTTCCACTGTAGATCGTTGAAGGATGTATTTATTCACTGCCCAAATGCAGCTGGAGATCGGCTTTAACTGTTCCAGCTTTTTCTTAAAATCCAACATTTGTGTATAAAGATGAGACATCTTATGTAATTAACAAAGTATCTGTCTCGATACGTTCTTTCTTTATATTGTTTGTGAAATGGGTTGTACATTCCAGGTACATCTTTTTCCCTCTTGTAAGGAGAAATTAATAAAGTTAGCGCTCTAACAATGCCTATCAAGATGGCATTTAAATTGACATTATGACCAAGTTTCCATTTAAATCCATATTATGACCAAGTATCCATTTTGATCAGAACTAATACCAAGTATCTATTTTAATCAGCATTATGACCAAGTATCTATTTTAATCGGCATTATGACCAAGTATCTATTTTAATCAGCATTATGACCAAGTATCTATTTTAAT
>JAVFBZ010162711.1:0-17511 GCA_032466195.1 Katharina tunicata
TGACTACACGTATTGCCAGTGTCACAAAGGCCTTTATGAGCCCTGTTCTTGACTACACGTATTGCCAGTGTCACAAACGCCTTTATGAGCCCTGTTCTTCACTACACGTATTGCCAGTGTCACAAAGGCCTTTATGAGCCTTGTTCTTGACTACACGTATTGCCAGTGTCACAAAGGCCTTTATTTAATTCCTCTTTATTCAGGTCACCACCGCTCCAACTCAAATAATACACATCCATGTGATGACATCTACATGTTGCAGAGGGAAAAATGGTTAGATATTTTCCAATTTTGCTCTTGCTCACCTATTTTCCAATTTTGCTCTTGCTCACCTATTTTCCAATTTGCTCACCCATTTTCAAATTTTTCTCACCCATTTTCTAATTTTGCTCACCCATTTTCCAATTTTGCTCACCTATTTTCCAATTTTGCTCACCTATTTTCCAATTTTGCTCACCCAAGAAACTCTGATGCTTTTGTTACATGTAAATATGTCCAAAGGACATGTATGTGAGCTGAAGGTACTGTCTTTGAAGAAATAAGAAACCAGCTGTGCACTAAGAAAAGTTTCAACAAGTCTGTAGACTAAGAGGCATTTGGCATTGGACTGCATGTTGTGGACAATTCAAATTTTCATACAATTCACCTAGAAATCAATCCTTGTAAGGAAATATAGAGATGTGATAAGTGCTGAAACCGGAACAGTCACTGATTGCACAAGTGTCAATAACTAGCTGTTCAATGGGAGGGAGCATTACAATCACCGTTCATTTAATGGATCAAGGCATGTGCACTGCAGAAAATCTTGATACGATTCTCATACAGCTTCGTGCAGATAAATCATTTCAAATAAAGCCTTGGGTATATCGGAGTTACGGAACAGTAGAATGCTATCTAGGCACTGTGGCGCAGATATTTTGGGCAGTGCAGAATCGTAAAAGAAACCCCTTGATATTGGCCTGGTTACTGGAATTTTTGAATGACGACAACTAACACCCCATGACTTAAGTTTTTATTGTGCTGGTTACAGGAGAACAGGGCTCCAGATAAGATTTTTTTTCTATGAAGTACGTACTGTACTCCCCAAAATTACAATAGAGGCATATTTCATGTACTAAAGGTAAATTAACTTGCAATTTCAAAAGGATATGTTAAAATAAGATAAGAAATATTTGTGTACCTTGCCCATTGGGAATACCTAACGATATGTTAAAATAAGATAAGAAATATTTGTGTACCTTAGCCATTGGGAATACCTAACGATATGTTAAAATAAGATAAGAAATATTTGTGTACCTTGCCCATTGGGAATACCTAACGATATGCTAAAATAAGATAAGAAATATTTGTGTACCTTGCCCAACATATGGATTTTATAAATGCCAGTGGTGTTAATTTAAAAGGTAAATCCAGACGAATTGAATGACGTTTTCACAGCTATAAGTGCACTTTCTACCAGAGTTGTAATCATGACTAGAAAAAGTGGGGAAACTTACAAATCTCACGGGAAATTTCGACCAAAACAACGAAAAACTTTTAACTTAACTTACATGTAGACTGAAATGCAACAGAAATGTATTAATGAAAGTACAGTGCATTTGTGCAGTTCACATTTGTAAAAGGACGACTTATGCATTTTCCAAGAGTTTTGTGTGTGTATTTAGACTGGACTGGACTGCATAAGCCGGCATAGCTGCAGAGGCCTGTCGCAAGTCGAGTTGCCGCGAATGCCGCCCGGCTCGTAGACTGAAAACCTCATAGATCTTGCCAGCTAAATAAATGATATGCAGATGCCATCTAAAACGATCATTACGTTTCCTCGGATTCCTCCCCACTTTTGCTAAAAAATTTTATAAAGGGACAGTCTTTTGGATAATTTAAAACATACGTTGTTGTTGTTGTAATGCCTTTATCACACTACACATTTACCGGGAAATTTTTTCAGTTTTTGCCGGGAAAAAAACATTTTTTCAAGCCGTGGTTGTAATTCATGTCTCTTTTCAGACAATCAATGACTGAGAAAGTAGTCTTAGTTAGTTTGAAATTTCCTTTGCCAGCAATTAATATTTGGTCCCAAACAGCAGTAAACGTTGCAGACGACATTTTAGAAGTTATTATAGCCACAAGGTCAACTCGTACCTTGAATGACCTATACAAGTTGAGGATGGCGTCCGGTGTATTTTTAGATTCAAAGGGGTTAGTTTTACGGACTAGTGTGTCCATTTATCTATTGTAAACAACAATCGCCCGCCTTTATTTAAGTTAATAAATGGAGCTTAGCACTTTCTTAGATATCGCAATAATAAATTATTCCTACATTGAATACATTTTACTACATTTGTGAAACGAAAGTGTTTTGAAAACAATTTTTATTTAGAGATGACCCCTTTCAGTTTTACTAAGCCAGACAAGTCGGGCATCAGTTTAGTACATACATGTAGATTTGTGAGTAACAAAAACACATCAATATTAAGTATAGAAATGTATACCTTTATTATTTATATAAGTAGACATTATCATTACAAAACGATGAATAGTCTGGCGTAAAATATAGCTCCAGCAGCTGTAGTTCTTTCTATACAAAACTGCTTGTCGAAGCCGCTTTGCTCGTCCGTTTGTCAAACCGAGCGACAGATTAGCGAGAGCATTTCGTCGAATCTAACACCACTACACGATGGTGTAAACTCACCGGTGCAGCAGAATACTAAAGTCTATATTGGCATACCGGTTCATATCTTTTTTTTACCTGATCTGTATAATAATAGATTTCACAAAATTTGTTTTGCTGAGTATACTTGCTGGTAATTTAAGATTTATTTGAACTCCAGGCCGCATATCTAGTACGCTTAGTTTCTTTTCATCGCCGTATTTGCAATTTTTCAAGGCGTAAAATACGCCGATCCGCCTCTTATCTGGAGCCATGGGAGAAGGTTTTGGAATATGAACCTGCTGGATGAGGGTGATTTTATTAAAGAGTAAAGAACTTTCTAAGCAGCCTGTTACTAATTGACTTGATTTGTTTTATGTTGGATAAATTTGGCAAGGAAGTATTGTACTCATGATGATGGTGTGTTTTCAGATATATGGAGTTTAGGAGTGATACTGTTCATGCTGGTGTGTGGAGCCCCCCCATTCCAGGAAGCCAATGACAGTGAAACCCTTACAATGATCATGGATTGTAAATATAACATACCCAGTCATGTCTCCAGGGACTGCCGCAAGTGAGTACTCAGCTACATTTTTTGAAAGTTTCTTCTCTTTTTCCTATGTTTGTTCAAGTGTGTTCTGAATTTAATAGAACTTAATGAAAATTTTGTTCATCTGCACGTAAAGTTGATTGCCGACCACAAAAGGCAAAATCCTTTGACAAGACGACATTTCAAAAGATAGTCGGTTAAAGTGGGTTACGAAACGACCCTCGTACAGCAAATCTTTGGAATATTTGGGATATACCCTTTTTGCATACCGAGCGTAATAGATTAATTGTGTCAGGTAAGTCTTAGAAATTACGTTTTTGTTTTATTTTCTTGCAATTTGAATGCTGGGACAAATCCATCCCTCACATACTGCATACTTTTCAAGCGCACTACTTTAGGACTCCCCTTATGGTGAGTTCAGATTCTAGGACAAGGCACAAAGTGGAAGTCCATACTGCTCACAGCGACAGGCCCTGTTTGATCCGTTATTTGTCCCAAACTCGTCAAACAGCAATTGCCCGAGACGTGATCTGTCTGGAACACCCTGGAAATCATATGTTTACCGATAGCCTTAAGCGTTAGATTGGTGGTGTGTTCCGGACCTGTACAGAACAGACAAATCGAACGGGCCCAGAAAGTGTGCTATGGTCATTCGCTATTGATCGAAAGGAAGTGTTTGTCTCCTCGTGTACGCTTCGTAACAATTTATTTTTCTGCCTGTCACAAAACATTCTAACCATTTTAGCCCCCAACAGTAGACGTAGTTCCGACAGATTCAGCACCAGAGCAGCGATGGTGTAATGTTCGCTAAACTAAAATACATTGCTGGTGCAAAACCAGGAAAGCGAGCTCCAGGGCCACACAAAAGTACAGGTAGTGATGAACAAAAAAAAAAAAAATTACTTCGCGAGAGAACTTATCATCAAAAATGGACAGTTGGGCGACCTTGGTTAAAGTATGAAAATACAAAGAAAACGATGTTTGTGACACATGCAAGGTTTATTGGGGGGGCGGCTGATAAAATAAAGAGTGTGAAGCCCGAATCTTTGAAGTGGCTTTTTGACACTGACACTGTCACCTCCCACTTTTGAAAAAGATATAAATAATAAAGCTTGGTTTCAAATTTATTTAGTTTTAATTATAGTTTAATGAATTATATATAAAGTGAGTCACCATATTCCCCAATGTCACACAATGGTTACTTTACACAACGACAAGTAGTGAAATTCCAAACAACAGATAACTCAATATTTGTTCTGTTTCCACACTTTATTTTGTCATCATCAGGAGAGAGTGGAACGGTCAACAATAAACATTTATATTGTAAAAGAGAGTTAATAAAATCAGAAACGAATACAATCTAATGAAAACAATGATGGTTTATATCACTAAATAGTGTGTTGAAAAGTCCCGAGACATATGAGGTTCCTTGTGTTCCAAATTACACTACTCTTGTATTAAACGTGACTTTTCAGTGAATTCTACAGTTTATTTTTTTTTTGTTATTCCTTGACCTATAGTTTGGTAGCAGCCATGTGAGCTGAAGTTAGGGATCACTCAAAGTCCCACAATGTCACTGTGTACAATCTCTTGATCTATAGTTTTGTAGCAGCCATGTGAGCTGAAGTTAGGGATCACTCAAAGTCCCACAATGTCACTGTGTACAATCTCTTGTGTTTTAGTTTGATATCTAAGATGTTGATACGAGAGCCCAGTTTACGTTGGTCACTAGAGGAGATATTGAACCATCAGTGGGTGACTCTGGGTGACATGTCGACCCCAGTCATCATGCCGCTTGTGTCCAGAGAGCACCTCTGTGAAGAAGACCATGCTCATGTCATACAGAGAATGGTGGATGGCAACATTGCATCCAAAGAGGAAATCCTACAGTAAGCAACATCATCTTTTTTCTCGGCCAGAACAATAGTAAAGTCTCCAAAACAAACAGACTAAATGATTTTGCATTCAGTGTGAATTAATTTTCTTATTATGCATAGCACATTTCAGAAATTGTTCCACACATTTTCAGATTTCAAGCAAGCACTGAACATTTTTGTAAGATATTGTCCTAGCTCTTGCACGGTTTGATAGGCAACTGGCTGTAGTGAGTTACATACTTACTTGATTAAAGGCCAGCTGAAA
This sequence comes from Katharina tunicata, assembly GCA_032466195.1. NCBI lineage: Eukaryota > Metazoa > Mollusca > Polyplacophora > Chitonida > Mopaliidae > Katharina > Katharina tunicata. Next base: position 5,340 of record JAVFBZ010162711.1, read on the forward strand.
TGGATGGAAGGTTTTCCTTACATATAAGAGTCCTTATAAACCTCCCTGGGCTAATCTTAGAAAATCTTCAGATGTAAGTGGGCAAAAGATGTCTACGTTGTTTTTCTGTCGTCTTTATTCTTTAAGTTTGTTGTGATCACAATTATCACTGATATTGCCCCAAGATAAGCTTAAAGAAGTAAAAGGATACTGATTTCTATATGGATTGGTTAAAAGAGACATGAATATGTAAGGAACTGGTTTGTCTGTTGACTAGGTCTCTGGAGCGTAACATGTATGATCACATCACTGCCACCTACTACCTGTTAGCTGAACGCCGCCTCAAGAAGCAGAGACAGGACATGCAGAATGCAGCCGTGTTACAGCTGAGGAAGGGGGCTTCCTCCTCCCCCTCCAGCAGCAGTAAGCCTCATCTGGAGCCACTGGCACTCTCTCCACGGTTAGTACTAACCCTCAGCAACTCCTTCATCACACTAAATAGACTTCACTTAGCACCAGGGTATCAATCCTTGAAACTACAAAAATGGACAATACAATTCCAAGTATGACTTTGAAAAGCACAGTGAAATATTCTTCTCAATGTAGCCAATATGTCTTAAATGTGGTAAACATTGTATATTAAATTTTATTTCTATAGCTGCTGTATGAAGTAAATAAGTTGATTTTTCGGTGATGACATAAGAGTGAAGCAGCATTTAGTATCCTACTGTTTCACAAATTTAAACTAGTTCAGGAGCCAGATTTGGTGAGAGCCTTATGGTGGCTTACACTGAAAATGTCTCCAAGTTTAACCCTTGGAAGTGTCAAATTGTTTTATTAATGATGGTGAAAAGCAGAGGTCTATTTTCCCCTATCTTTCTTGGGGCCTAGTTTCAAATGGATTGTAGCCTAGGGCAGAGCTCTGTCTCATTTACTTGAACTTTGGGCCTCTAAAAGGTTTGAATGCTCCTGTGGACCGTAGGTATAGAAGGGAAGTTTTGTGATGGCTTTATTTTTTCAAAAGGTTTCTTCCTGGTTTTCCACCATACAGCAACAATGCAAAGTCATCTTGCAAGTCAAAATACTCCTGATCACGACGTGATCAATTAAATAAATCAAATGGTTCCTTGTTTTTCTTCAGGATTCACAGAGAGCAAAACTGTAAACCTCCCTTTGTCGGTTATAGTCTACACCGTCAAGGGCAGATAACTTGTCAAAGCATGTACATACAGAAAATGGTACCAGTCAAATTTTTGTTATGGTACAATTATAATGAAATATACAAACATGCATGACGTGCTAAGGCTCTGAACAGGTTCAACTTTGACCGTCCAGGTGTTCTTATCACAGAAGCAGCTGTATTAATGGAGGAGTTTGACTTCAATTGATTAGGAGGACAAAATAAAAGAAATGGTACTTTGTGCTTTATTTGTGCCAGAATATGTTGATATGTCAGGGGAGTCAACTCTTGTTTGTTTGTTTGTTTGATTGGTGTTTAACGTCGTACTCAAAGCTATTTCATTTATATGACGACGGATTCTCCACTTCTTTAATTTACTGAACCCTTGTAAAGCTTTGTTTATTTATTGATGTATTTTCATTTTAACGGGTTGGGGGTTGGGGAATGGAGAAGCATGCTAGAAAAAGACTACAACACATAATATAGTAGGTGACATGTATCCTAGCTTTCCCTATTTTAACACAAATGATATAACACAAAGATAGTCACTCAATTGTATTATTATTTTACGGTTTAAAGGACTTTGCCGATCCCTGAGATTTGTGTTACACCTGGTAAAGGTCTCTCTCCTATGCAATGGTTTAAGCAGAAAAGAGCAAGGTAGCTAACTATGTGGGCTTGTAGCTGAGCTTTGCTGACTGGATTGGCTAAACAACTGGCATACCCACTTCACAATCATTCTCATCATGACTTCATCCAGAGTCTGAACATCCATAATCCATATACAAGCAGTTCTTTATCATTATTTTAAAGTACTTCCTTTTAAAATGAATGATGCAAATAACATAATTTGAAAATTATTGGTCAAGCTAGAAAAGTAATGTCTAATTTTCTGAGTGTATGACACAGTAAAGGTGTTTAAAATGTCACCTGTGTATAACGACTTCTATTCTCACATTATTAAAATGTCAACTGAGTATAAAGACTTCTAATCTGACAAAATTGGTTTGTTATCTTTATATTTCTTTTTCACAATGTGACATCTTATACAAAATGTTATGTGTGTTGGGTGACAGAAAGTTCTTTGTCACTGTCCATTACGCTACCAAAGACTTACTGTGACAGGAACTATTTGTTCAAGTGAATTCCCCGGATAACTCAGATCTCTGGGTAAAGCTATCATGGCCTATTAACTCTGTTCTGTAGCACAGACAAATTCAACATTGTTAATTTGCTTGACCTGTGTTTTTCAGTGTAAATCAAAAGTGAACAAAGCCTTAGTCAAGATATGAAAGTTTGACTGTAAAATAACACACTTTTTTTTTGTAACATTCCATACTTTTATTATGATTTGAGAATGTTTAAGCATTTGTATCATGACATCTTATAACATCGTAATTAACTTACCAGGCTTACACATGTTGATGTTTTTAGATATTTTAAGGTAATTAATATTAATGAACTAATTGTCAAGGTATTAGAGTTGTACGGGAACACATGCATTATAATTGCTCAGAAAAACCTGCATTAAAGTTGTACAGGAATACTTAAATTAAGATTGAACGGAAACAACTGCATGTAAGTTGTACAAGATCACCTGCATTTACATGTAAGTTGTACGATATTACCTGCATTTAAGTTGAAGGACATCTCCTGCATTTAAGTTGTACTGGAACATCTGCACACATGAAAATTCCATTGTTACCCATTTAATATATAATTGTTAGATTCTGTGATCCCAGCCTGATTGAGTAGCATTTAAGATACGTCTGCCCCCAAGATGTTGGTTTGCCAACTGTGATTGGGCAACAAGTTCAAGGTTTACCACATTTGTGCAACGTATAAACTCCTACTGCATTTTAATGTGGTGGTCCGTACATGATATTAACAAAATGGGCCATGGTGATAATGGCCCAATGACAATGAGTAAGGGTGGCAACAAACCCCTTAAACATAAGTGACATTTGTGCAAAGTATAAATTATGACAATCATTACTTGATATTTCTCAATCTAATCCTCGTTAGACGCATGAAATCTTATTGCGCTCAAAAAGAAAAAGAGCTTTAAGCAATTAAACTGCCAGAGATGATTAACCAGAAAAAGATAATGGCTAAATTGTAGCAGGTGCAAGATACATTCTTTAGTTTTAAAACTGACCAACAGAACTAGATTAAATACCTTTAGGCAGACTATGCCCCCACCAGGTACAGGTACATGTCAAGGTTTACATACTTGGTTCAGGTGAGCAATACTGTACAAATTTGGAACCATCCTGTGACTCGGTGTGCTTGTCTTGTCCATTTTCCTCTGTCATATCAATGGCCAACCATTGCTAAACGTTCATTTTCTGCTTGACATGCTTGTCTTCAAATGGTTATCTGAGCAGCATGGAAAACATCATACATCACCTAATCTTAACCATATTTCATCAGATAATGTTTTAATATTCCCTTTTATAGGTGCTTCACACTACATGTTACAACACAAGACTGTGTGGTCTCAACTGGTCATCTTTGAGAAACGTCTGCAGTTTTTAAATATGCGTTCTTGTACTTAAAAAAAAACAGCGTTAATCAACTTCAATATTTTTTTTTTTGAAATGGTTTGAGTTGAATTTAAAGAACCATATGTAAGTTTAATCTCACAAATTACTCATATATATGTTTTCTTTAAAAGTAATCACAGGATATATAAAAGTATATATTTTTAGCTCAATCTGTTTTTCTCTCTCTCCCTCTCTCCTTTGCTGTCTAGTTGTTATTTTTATAGTTTATTGCGTAACCTTTTTAAAGCAAACTAAAAGAAGCAAAGAAGACGAAAACAGCTCCTGTGGGGGTGTCCGGAAAGTGCCCAGCCCCAGGAGAGAAAACACCCCCTTCAACAAGCACAAAGCCAGCCTTTGTCAAATCTCTAACAGATAGCCAGACTTTAGATAGGAGAAACACTGCCTCAAAATCAACCAATCAGCCAGCATCCCAAACCAAACCAACAGAGAGTGTATACGCCACCAACCCTAGAAAAGTGTCCAAGCCCTCGCCAGCCATTACAGCGGTCAGTGTTGCTCCTACTACCAGCCCAGCCAAACCCAAACCTCAACCTCTTGCCAAGAAAATCTCTGGAACCTTTTCTAAAATTGCTGTACTGAGCAATTTCTTTGAACGGAAAGCTGCATCTGTCTCGGTAAAAGCTCCACCGCCTAGTCTGAGATCAGGATTTGCCAATTTTCCTGGAATAAAGAAGAAACTCTCATCAGGACGTGATAAGTAAATTTGGAGATTTGAACTAATCAGCATGGTTTGATGTGAAGCTCTATAGAAATAACACTTGTTACTCATGTAGTAGGAAGCATCAAGTGCACTTTGGAGACCTGATCATTTGGTATATGGCATTGTGATCCTTTTTATTTGCAGTCCTTATTTCAAGGAGAGAAAGCATGTGATGTCGAGGATTGAACTAAAGGGCCTCTGGCTGCGCTACGGGGGCCGCCAATATGTATGATATTGGATCCATATGTGGTCACATGTACATTTTTATGTGCATCTTTTTATACTGTTGATGTTCAATTCTTTGCCCTTTAATGTGATTAATCGGACATGTATTCTAACTTTGTTTGAAAGAATATGTAAATGTTTCGCCATTTGTGTAATTTGTTATCGTCATCCACTGCTATAGTAGTGGAGAATTTGAAAAGTATTAGTCTGTCCTTCTGGAATGAACTTTACTATTGGAATGTTACTTTCTCCACTTTAATTTTATTACTTTAAAGCAGCTTCATGTTTTGACAGGTTACAGACAAAATTTTGAGCACTGACATGGTCATATTGAAATTCAATTATCCAGTAGTTTGGATGGGGATTGACTTCAACCTGCCTTTCAAAATTACCATACAGGAATAGAGTACATGGACTGTTGACAGCTGATTGACTTGCTCCTCACCTGATACCATACAGGGATGGAGCACATGGACCGTTGACAGCTATTTGACTTGCTTCTCATCTGATACCATACAGGGATGGGGCACATGGACTGTTGACAGCTGATTGACTTGCTCCTCATCTGATACCATACAGGGACAGAGTTCATGGACCGTTAACAGCTGATTGACTTGCGCCTCATCTGATACCATACAGGGATTGAGTACATGGACCATTGACAGCTATTTGTCTTGCTCCTCATCTGATACCATACAGGGACGGAGCACATGGACTGTTGACAGCTGATTGACTTGCTCCTCATCTGATACCATACAGGGATGGAGTACATTGACCGTTGACAGCTATTTGACTTGCTCCTCATCTGATACCATACAGGGACGGAGCACATGGACTGTTGACAGCTGATTGACTTGCTCCTCACCTGATACCGTACAGGGATGGAGTTCATGGACTGTTGACAGCTGATTGACTTGCTCCTCATCTGATACCATACAGGGACGGAGCACATGGACCATTGACAGCTGATTGACTTGCTTCTCACCTGATACCATACAGGGACAGAGTTCATGGGCTGTTGACAGCTGATAGACTTGCTCCTCACCTGATACCAAACAGGGATGGAGTACATAGGCCGTTGACAGCTGATTGACTTGCTCCTCACCTGATACCATACAGGGATGGAGTTCATGGACCATTGACAGCTGATTGACTTGCTCCTCTTCTGATACCATACAGGGATGGAGTACATGGACCATTGACAGCTAATTGACTTGCTCCTCACTTGATACCATACAGGGGTGGACCGTTGACAGCTGATTGACTTGCTCCTTACCTGATACCATACAGGGATGGAGTTCATGGACTGTTGACAGCTATTTGACTTGCTCCTCACCTCATACCGTTGACAGCTATTTGACGTGCTCCTCACATGATACCATTGACAGCTATTTGACTTGCTCCTCACCTGATACCATTGACAGCTATTTGACTTGCTCCTCACCTGATACCATATACAATACCACATGTAAGCTTTAGTATAAACATGATTAACGTAGATTTAGTTTTGTGTACCTTTTGAATTTGCATATGTTTGAAAGTGAAATGCTCCTGTATTATAACATTATAAAATCTAGCATGTTACAACTTGTGAATTGTTTTAAGAACTTACCACACATACCCCATGTACCCTCTCTTATTATTACTATAGTTCTCTGTGTGGCAAACAATAAACACTTATCACATGGACTTCTAATTCTGTATATGTGAAACCGGTCAATATAGCAATAGGCACAAACAAAATTCCTACTCCCCTCTCATAAATAGAATAGTACTGTGTTCGACTTGTTCAATAATTGATACCTTTAAAGAATATGCTAAAAATTAATAGTATGAACTAACCAGAAATATGGATAGGATATTACACTGTTTAAATACAGTGCCAATTATGTCACTCCAATGAGTAGTGGAACCAATTCCACTGGGTTATATTGTTCAAACTTTCTTGTCATTTTACCAACCAAAAAATAATTAAAAAAATGTCACATTTTCGCCAATTTTCTTTTTAAAAAATTTTGTGGGGTTTCAGACAAGCATAGTGTTATTTATGTCAGCTAGCTATTGTGTTGTGAAATACAGCACATCTTTATGAAACCTTGTTACAGAAATTGAAGGCATTTGACCAAACCCATCTGAACTGTGATAACAAATTGTAACAAAAGTGAAAAACAACTTTTGTTAGCGAATGAATTCCTGATATTTTACCCAGATATAAGGAATAAATTACAGCAAATTATATATTGAAAGTGAGACAATTGGTTCATACTTATTTTTATTTTTTGCTACTTTATATGTTGAGAGTAACCCGAGTACTGAAGGCATGAATTGATCCTTCAATGGAGGTAATTCCAATACTGAAGGCATGAATTTATCCTTCAATGGAGGTAATTCCAATACTGAAGGCATGAATTGATCCTTCAATGGAGGTAATTCCAATACTGAAGGCATGAATTGATCCTTCAATGGAGGTAATTCCAATACTGAAGGCATGAATTGATCCTTCAATGGAGGTAATTCAAATACTAAAAAAGTTAGGTACTGTGCTGCATCATGTAGTCTTACCTGATGTACTGAAGGCTTTACTTGATCCTTCAATGGAGGTAATTCAAATACTGAAAAGTTAGGCACTGTGCTGTATCATGTATTCTTACCTGATGTTTGTGACTGGGCTTGGTAATGTTTTAATCTGATGTTTGCTGGCATGACATTGCTTCCTTTTAGAAATGAATAGCACAAGATTTGGAGATCCATTTATTATCAAAAACTACAGTTGGTTGCTCAACAGTTCAGGAATTCCAATTTATTAAATTATATGGCACAGTGTTATACCAAAAACAAATTTTCTATCATTTTGAAGATTTAATCTTTTGCAATCTCCAGAAGGGTAAAATGCAATAATAATTCTGTTTGAAAAGCATAACAATTCTAATCCACAAGAATACAAAATTGTTTCAAATTGACAATACTTTGTTTAAGTTGCTGTGCTGTAGTGTTTAAAGTTATACTCCACAAAAACACAATTGCTTGACTAATTAATATAATGTTTTTGTTAATCTATATGTTGTAGTGTTCAAGCTAAGGAGATGAGACAGGATGCCTACAAGCAAGGTTATGTAGACTCGCTGGTGTCCCCACCTGGCACACACCCCTCCCCGAGTGCCTCGGAAACCACCAGCCCCAAGAAACACTACGGACTGCGGAAGTGTAGTCTTATACAGGAGGAGTCCATTGACGAGGATGAAGAGATGGACATGGATATAGAAGACAGTAGGTCACTCAGATCTCTGGATTCCGATGAACCACGTAAACAATCCGACACGTTATTTAGCTGTGAGGAGTTACCTGCCCGTCGACCTCTCCACACTGTCGCCAGTTCTCCACAGTTACTCAACCAGATTAACGAAGAACGAGAGTCAGATGAAGAAAATGACATTGTACCAATAAAACTGTCTGCTTCAGCTTTACGCAGTCGACAATTGTTAGGGTCTCCAGAAATGCTGAGGAAGTATGAACATAAGAAACGTAGAGGAACTGGCTCAAGAGGTGCCAGTTGCAGCAGTTCAGACGCTAGCGATACTGACGACACGGAAGGACGGTCACGTAAAGACAAACTCAAACATAAAATTGTACATCGCAGAGATAGTAGTGATCATTCTAGTGATACAGATGCTCCTGGGGGTCCGGGTGGCAATCTAGGGGGAGGGTCTAGAATGGGTAGTGCTGGGGGAGGAAGTGCCCATGGATCTAGTCATGATAAAAGTTCTAGTAAAGACTCCGGTAAGGGTTCAAGTAAAGAGGGTGGCTCGAGCAGTGGCTCTGGTCAGGGACAGAACAGACAGTGTACGTCATTACCCAGTGTCTCCTCGGCCTCCTTCTCAAACCTCTCAGCCCAGCTCTCCGTAACAACAGAGGGCAATAACAAGCCAAAACCAAATAAGCTCCCTTCAAGTAACACAAGTGTAGCTTCTACCCTGTCGAACCTAAGTCTGGCTAGTCAGTTCAGTAACGGGCTCAAGTATGTTGTGGACATTGAGCCAGCACTAGGGACAGAGTCTGACGTGCCGCGAGTGGCACCACCCCGTGCTCATCTTATTGAGGTCAAACCGAAGGAAGTGTATTACGAACAGGGTGACCGCTCAAAACATCGTCACCAAGAGGACATTATTTCTGTCTGCTCAGCGGACTGTTCACTAAACCAGCGTCGTGGTCGTAAGTCTTCACCCAAAGTGAAAACTGACATTAACAGCAATGGACTTAAACCCTTTAAAAACACTCAGTCAAATCAGCTGACGACCGTTAAGGTAGAAACTAAGTGCTGCTCATTAATATGATTCTGAATGTTATTATGTAAAATTCTGGCAAATATTCTTCGTTATTCTCTCGGCAATAGAACCTCTGTTAGGAGCAGTAATGTACATACTGTAATCTATGGATCAACGTGCTGTACACTTGTGGTAGTGGGTTAATGTGGTTTGCACACTTGTGGTTGTGGATTAATGTGGTCTGCACACTTGTGGTAGTGGATTATGCCGTCTAAACAGAGTACTGACTTTCACTGTTAAATACATTCACTTTTAGGGGCATGTTTAAGTCTGCCATGTTACTTGTGATTAATGTAAAGTATTAATGAGAAGTTCAAATAGTTGTCATAAGTTTCACCATGAACAGTTCTATCACTGTTTTATATTTATTAGTAGTCTGGATTTCTCAGACTACTTAAAAGATATGTTAACTTTTAACACTCCAAAAAATGTTAAATCACACTTATAGAAACCTGAAATTCTGATTACTTCTTTTTGTTCAGATATAGCCCGTTTAAAGATTGTTTGCAAAAATAGTTTAATTCTTACGTTCTTAAGCTGACAAATGTTGGGTGTAACATATAAGAGGACACTGGGCATGCTGGGAGAGATCTCATGTCTAAAATTCTTCTTAAACTTAATACTGACATCTTTATAACTGAATACAGAAGTATACTTTTCTTAGAATACTTTAAATGATGGACTTCACAGGTTGACCCTGGCTCTTGACCACACCGACAGGTGGCTACTGGCAGACAGAGCTTGCCGGGTGGTGGGACCCACTGGGTTATACATGGTCAATGTGATATTTCAGTGAAATACCCACAACCAGCCCAACCTTTTAAGGTACTATACCACAGAATTTCGGCCAAAAATCGACTGAAACGAATTAAACCAGGTTTTCTATATTTTTCTAGTATTGTCAAAAGTATAAGCTTTCAGAAATTATCAACCTCGAGAATGGGTGATATACCGTAGTAAAATAATAATAAAGTTTGTAAAATCTATAATGCGACAGTCCACATTACGATGTCTTATGTTTGCACGAGGGTTAATGAACCCTGCCTTACACGGAGGCAGTTTATTGACTCGGGTAACTCCGTGAATACATTATCACAAGTGTTACAGATGACCGAAGGTCACTTGACTACTGGGCCCGCCTCACAGACCTAATATAGGGCAGTGGCTCGCCTTGGTGTTAAATATTCACAAGGAATATCAAAGAAACTCGTCAAAATAACGCAACTAGTGTGAATCAGTTTAATGAAAAGAAAAGTTTTGATTTCACAAAACTATGATAAAGCTTCATACCGAAATTCTGCGGCACCTTTAAACACTAGGCAAAGAAATAAATAAACTGTTACAAGTGTACAATACCTGAAGAAATAATACACAGGTATATAGAAGAAAAGGTGCAAGTGGCCATAACCAAAACCCTCTAGGCAGACTCAAACAGTTTTACAGCTGTTCATTATTAAGTTAGAAAAACAGACTAATGTCCATTGTGTACAAACATAGTAGTGAGCTGTGTATTATTTTGAACTTTTTCTTGACAAATCCTTTTTCAGGCAAGTTACGGGTATTTTGGTTGTCAATTTTGTGCTGAGAATCTCATCTGTATATATATCGTTTTTATTATTGAGTTGCTTCTCCATGTGGTCATAATACATTGTATGATTTCAGCATTCTAGGAGACTGGTTTTTAGTTTTATATAGAAAATCAAATTCAGTTTGGTTCAAATTTTCATGTAAAATCTATTTCCAGCAGAAGTACATTCTGTGCCAGTGGCTTGTTCATGTAACGTCCATCTTGTTTTGAAATGGATGGGAACAAAGCCATGTGGGCTACCAGCTATACAAATTCTCATAAGTTTGTCGAACCTGTTGACATGGTACATGTATTTTGAAATGTTGGCATTCAATCCTGTGTTGTAATCTTTTCTAGCATTACCTTTAAATTGGTCCTCTAAAATGTTCAAGATTACTTGCACTTTTCTTGCTTTGCTTTTTTATTAATACTTAAATGAACATTTAGGGGAAAAATCACTGAAAATTGCTGTATAATATTATTGCAAACTTCATGAATGAATGGATTAAGGGAAATGAAACAAGATAAATACTTATCTTATGTGTGGTTAGTTTTGTGCCAGCGAGATATAAAATGTTGAAATAGATACATTCATTGAGAGTCTCATTAATGCGTGACTGAGAGTTGGCTTTTATTCTCAAGAGATATAAATGGGTTTGATCTTAATAGATGAGATGATAGTGATGAGAATATAGTGCTATTAAGACTAATACCAAAGATCAACATGACATCATATGAGTGAAATAACCTTAAGTACAGCGTAAAACCCCATCGAACCAAAGACCAATCGCCAGTATCCTAGAACCCTTCCGACCTCTAATTCCTCATCATCTCTCTTTTAAATAGTTCCTCAGGATAAGTACTTTATAGGATCCCTTCTTGTTTGAACAAAGTAACATTAAATATTGTTGATGATCACCTCCTTCGTTAAGAAAATAACATAAATTAATACTGTTTATGAACAGCATAATTGTATGGTTATTTTTCATATCAGAATCAGTTTGTGTTCCATTATAATTTCTACAGAGAGCTGGCCTCTTTCATGTCTTTTTTAAATGTGTAGTTAATGTTTTTAATTTATTGGTTTTATTTCCCCCTTCTGTTGGGTACATCATCATCATGTTATATTTAGATTTTAGTACTTGGAAGTGAACAGTACCAGTCTTAATGTCTGCCAACCTTATATATATATGTACATATGTATGTGTGTGTAAAGCAATGCTGATTATAATATTAGATGCAGGATATTAAGCTCTCATATATGTATATTTGTGAATTAATTATAATTTATTGGACGCACAGTAAAACAATCTGGTAAGGAATATTCCCTGACTAGAGCACCAGCAGAATATTCTAGGACTTTGTTAACAACGGGAAATCTACATGTTTGCAGCAGATAAGTATTATTCCAACAAGATTCTTCTAATATTCCTTAACGTGTAATTCGTAAATCTTCCTTATAAGCACTGGACTATTGTGATAGTGCTTTGTCTGTGGTATATCCCTGAACCCGTTTGCGAGTATATCCCTGGACCTGTTTGCGGTATATCCCTGAACCCGTTTGCGGGTATATCCCTGGACCTGTTTGCGGTATATCCCTGAACCCGTTTGCGGTATATCCCTGAACCCGTT
>JAVFBZ010162722.1:2910-17510 GCA_032466195.1 Katharina tunicata
ATATAAGTGAAGTAGAGTTATCAAGATGTTTTCCAGTCCATATAAGTGAAGTAGAGTTATCAAGATGTTTTCCAGTCTATATAAGTGAAGTAGAGTTATCAAGATGTTTTCCAGTCCATATAATTGAAGTAGAGTTATCAAGATGTTTTCTAGCCCATTGATCAGATGTAAACTTATCAAGATGTTTTCCAGTCCATATAAGTGAAGTAGAATTATCCAGATGTTTTCCAGTCCATATAAGTGAAGTAGAATTATCAAGATGTTTTCCAGTCCATATAAGTAAAGTAGAGTTATCAAGATGTTTTCTAGCCCATTGGGCAGATGTAAACTTATCAAGATGTTTTCCAGTCCGTATAAGTGAAGTAGAGTTATCAAGATGTTTTCTAGCCCATTGGGCAGATGTAAACTTATCAAGATGTTTTCCAGTCCATATAAGTGAAGTAGAATTATCCAGATGTTTTCTTGTCCATTGAGCAGATGTAAAATTACCAAGAGGTTTTCCAGTCCATATAAGTGAAGTCGCAGGGTTGAAATTTTGCAGCCAGGTCACAAAACCCCATCTAACCGGCCTAAACCCTAGATAACGTTTTTGTCACCATATTCTGTCTAAATCCGATTAATTTGACTATAGCATTAATTAAAGGACAACACTCTATATACGATTCGAAAAGAAAACCACAGCACATCAGCTGGCTCGCGCGATGATAGTGAATTCACTTTTTAACAGGGAGCAAAGGCTGTTTGTTGAACGGGAAGAATTTTAACAAAAAAGATTTAAAAGATTTTTACCTGTACAATCAACCCAACAAAATTACAAAAAAAAACATTGTATGCAGAACAAAAATATATTTAGGTTAAAAAAAAAAACAATGAAATCCTTCACTGGCGTTAGACAAAAAAGAGGAAAAGTCAATGTAACGAACTGTGCCGCTGCTACACAATGACGACAAGACGAGTCGACTGACCAATGACCTAAATTAGGTCAATGCAGTTCAGTTTAATTCATTTCAAAGCAGGTTTAAAACAAACCGTATGTTATCCGTTGTCACAATCTCGAACTTATAAACAGGGCAGCATTTATTTCGAACAGTTCAGTATAAAATGTACAGGGGCAGAAAATGTACAGGGAGTGAAAACAGGACCACTTTTATCATCGTTGTTTGTTGTGGAATTAGAAAGAAGTTGCTGATTTTGCCGGCAAATATTTCTGGAGTCACGGAGGGTATCATAGTCACACAGAAGACTGTTTATGTTCGTGTCATAGAGTTCTGTATCATATAAAGCTGGAATTGTGGCAGCATTCAATGCGGATTTATTCACAGAGATCTCGATGGCAGTCGGTTTGCCTACTTGTGATGTAGAGACCGTCTCGATGGCAGGCTGCACAGTGTGGGTTGCCAGTCCCGCTGTCATCGCCTTCCCCATGATCTCACGAAATAGTCATTAGAGAAGGTTACAAATTATTTCAACCCGGCATGTTTTTTTTTTTATTTCAATGCTGTTTGCCCTTATATGGCACATAGTAGTTGGACATGGTTATTTGAATCCGTGCGATTGACCAATGAAAGCCTTAGATTTTAACAGAATAGGTGACAATATATATTGACAAAGGCAACCACCATAAACGCAATGACAGAAACATTTTATTTCGTGATCGTATAATTGGTAGGACACTCAAACGTTATTGGTCTCTCCGACAGCTAAACGCAAACGCGAGTGAGTGAGTGTGTATAAAGACCGATCTTAAAGTAAAAAAAAACAAAAAACAACAGCAGTCGGCAAAATACAGAATTTATATAGTACCAAATTAGTAAAAAAAAAACACCACACAAACAAATATAACTCTAACCCCTATAACACTATGTTATTATATAACGTCAGTTCAGGTCCACATGTTCATTAGCTCCAATCGTTCGCAGGTCGTTGTGTTCCACTTCAAGCCAATTCTACCATTGCCTGTTTCCATTATGAATTTACATATAATGCATGCCGAGTTCCATTGTGGCGTGCAATAGCCCTAATAGTCCGTCGGCTTTAAAATGAACGGACGAAGTCCTGTTGACCCCCATATTCGCTACCATAGAAGCAAATAAACAAACAGGACTTCGGTCCACAGGTTTTGGCGTGAAGAGTCTTGAACTGAGTTGAGTTGAGTTCAAGACACTTAGCATAAAAGCTAGATAATGGCTTGCATTTGCAGGCCCTTTCGCCAAATTCAAATGAGCGATTTAGCTCGAAAGAACAAAATGCATGGTGCAACAACCAGACCAACTATACATACAGTGTTTAAACATAATAATAGCATCAATTATAGCCTACTTCGTGACTTCCGTCCTTTGTGCCCTTATAGTTTAACTGACAAAAAGCTTGTGTTTTATTTTCCTCTCTCCACGACAAAATAAAAGTGATGTTTAATGGCAAAGGGGAGTAAAAATGTCAAGGGGATAATGACGCAAAACATATGTGCTACCGTTTATAGCATCAAATAACATAACAAATTACCATTTAACTTTTGATTGTATAACAACACATGCCATTTATCATTTGCCAGAAATAGATGTAATTGGGGAATTCAATCTCTCTATTGAGAATTAAATGCAGGTAAATCTCAGTTTATAAGTGGGATGCTGAAATCGTTCCTCGAAGCAAAATAAATTGTAAAGTGGAAACAATGTCTACGCAGGCTTATTTACCTTTTAAATGATTGGAATTTAATCTGTCTAGTGAGATCTCTATTTACCCAGACATTCGATTCTGTGAACCCGCCTCCTCTCCCATGTGTTTCGACACGGGTTGATGGAATGAGCAGTCTGTCTTTACTGTACACTGAGTGAGCATAGGCGCACACGCAGCCGATTGGTTGTCATGCGTGCGAAATTATTTGATTGAGGAAAGTATACATTTCCAAAGAATCGTTTAAGAAATCACACGGTTTTTCAAACGGCTTTTTCTGTAAACAGTAAAATAATTATATAAGATAAACTGTCACCGTTTTAACATCAAGAAATCAAACTTCCATCATTTGAAGAGACATTCTGACAAACAGATTGTTTAAACATGCGCCCTGCTAAAGAAAAATTATCTGGTCTAGGTAATTTCTGAAAATTCCAGGAATGCGAAACAAGTTTTTGTAAGCGTTACACGTGTTTAACCTTTCCACATTGGAAAACGAGAATCTGGTTACACAGAACACTGTGACAGGAAATATTGCAGAATTATATATATTGCTAAAATACATAACGGACAAAACAACCGCCGCCAAACATTACAGAAAAATGTTTTAATATTTTTTACCAGGTCATTTCTAGCACATAATGCAGAGTGCGAAATCAATCTTGTTCTTTGGCATTGTCTTGCTTGTTCCGTTTGCACTTTATCAGGACAATTAAACGCATATCGTAATATCGTGATGATAAATAATTAGTTTTATTCTGCATACATCTGTCGTTATGATTACAAATGATAAATATATAATAAGTTCAACAGGATAAAGGCGAGTGGTTTAAGACAAGCACAATGTTACATGCTACAGCTTTCTTTTCAGTTAACAGATTCAGTTAGAGTAGAGAAACTGAAAATTTAAAGTATACTAAAAGTCTTCAATATATTCACGTTGGTGTGTCCTTAATAGACAGAAATCTCTTAGGTTAAATGACTTTTTTTAACAAAGAACCCAAAACAACATGGGTGTAATCATTGCATTCAATTGAATTTTTTATTCACAAAAAATTACAATTGTTGCAAATTTGTCTGATACGATAATAGGTGGCGGGAAGAAACACCACTTGGGGTTGATCTATCCCAATAGAAGATAAATATATTCGTGTTGCATTTAAATACTGTCTTTTGAGAAGCACAGGTGGTTGAAACAATTGGTTTCGTAATGACTAATTTTAGCAAATCCCTTTGGTCTTACTGTTGTGTTGCAATGGGATATGTCTCTGGCAGATAACGTCTCGTCAACAACAAAAAACAATTCATCCTTCTAAGATAAGTTGGTGTCTCGGGTAGATATCATCATCATTGGCTTAAGACAATAACACTTCTTCTGAATAAGTAATTTAGTTTAAATAAACTAAAAAATGAGTTTGACTGTAAATATAATGTCAATTTCATTTATGTAACTATATGTGTATGATATACTATCCGTGATTCGTCCTTCATAAAGCTATAAATCTATTTCTGTACATAATGTTAGTAAAATTGTTTGATGTAATAACAAATATATCTGAAACTTTTATAACAGAATTTTATTAAAAGGACCATGTTACCCTTGTATATATCTATGTATATGAGATTTTTTATTATAATAAATAACACGACTACAACAATTCTGTACATATTTACATCTCTAACTTTCACAGAACAACTGTCTTCATCTTCAGGAGTGGCTACTGCACTCTGACACTATGGCTTATGGATTATATAGCCTACAGGTTAGAGGGAACAATGAGAATGAAGAAAACATTAGGTTGACCAAACAAAAACTATGTACATGAATAGAACAGAACAAAACCGGTTTTCAATGTTATGTAAATACAGGTGACAATCAAATGGCAATACAGGTATAGACTGAGGTCAAAAAGCAATTTACCTGACAATAGAGTTAACACCATAACAGTGTAGACATACAATACACACAATGTTAGTGTGAATACCAGTTGAACAGATACAGTTACACAGGATTACTATACATGAAATAAATATAGTGGAACTGAGGACATGTTGTTGTTTAGGGATGGTCTTATTTTGTTTATGTGTAGGTATTCTTTAAGTTTTAATATGTTGTTCGAGGATGCACTGTCAATTATGGAATGAGAGGCTAAATAGGGACTATGACCAGTGAAAAGACAATGTTCCCCAAAAGCAGAATTCTTATATACACTGGAAGCTATATCATGCTCATTTAAACGGACTTTGATATGTCTGGTAGTTTTGCCTATGTACATTGAGTAACATTCCTCACACTTTATTTTATATACGACCTTGTATCTCAGGTCATCGTCTTCCTGGTCTTTATAGTTAAAATAGCTACCAATGGTTGAATTAGCAGTAAGAATACATTGTATGTTTATACATGGTACAGATTTGCACAGAATGTTTAGTTGATTTCATAGTTTCAAAGAGGCTGTCCCTATATATGGTAATTTGATGGTCCGTAAGGGCGTTGTTTGGCGGATTAGGATTCACTAATTTCGTTAAGGCCAATACCAAAGTGAAATGAAGCCACTGTTCAATCTTTACTTTGATGTATTGTAACATTTTCCCTCTTCATTTCTCACCATTCTTCACGGCGGAAGGATGGAATTACAAGAGTAGATGCAATTTAGATGTCAATGTGGTATTATTGTCAAACAAACGCACTTCTATATATGGAGTCAAGTTACATAGAAATAATGAGAATTTTGTGGTAATGAAAAATCTTGTGCTTGTATTTCAACAGGCGAAATCATTTATCTCAATGGAAGCAAGACAGATGACACAAGAGTAGAAGGGAGAGAGAGAGAGAGACCACCAACAAATGTAATCTTCCAAATTCGATCATTCTGTTGTATACATGAGAATTATGTATATTTTTCACTGAACGCGTAGTACACTGAATGTATGACACATATCCACATAACCATGTGGATATGTGTCATACATTCAGTGTACTACGCGTTCAGTGAAAAATATATCAGCAGTCCGCTAAATGATAGGAATGAATAATAATGGTTTCTTGCTGATTGTGATCATTCGTGTATCATGTAGACGGTTTTCGTGCACATATCATGATAGAGGGTCTGTCCGCTTCATTATTCATACAAAAATCTGTTTTTATTCTCTTCTTGTGACACAACCACTACATTTATCATGAACTTGCAAAATAACACAATAGACCATATTGCACATCAACAATTGTATTTTGATTCCTTGTTCCTAATGGTACCACCTTAACATTTAAAATCGTCTGACAAAGATATACGAAAATCATCACCAATATAATGATACGTTGATAAAGAATCATTGTGCAGAACTTATGCAACTATTAATGTAGTAATAGTTTATTCACTGGCGACTAAAACAATATGACATGACCAGTCCACTATACAGGTTTAATATAAAGCTTATTTAATCCATGCTGACTTTATTTAATAATTTACTTCTAAATTCAGGATTCGTTAATCAGAATACGTTGAAAGAAGCCTTTCTGTTAACCAAATCCTTCTCCAATATCCCGGGAAAAGTTTAATTAGTAAGGTAGTTTAGGTAGGAATGTTTCTTGCATATATACACCTTGTTTGTCCTGGTTTTGCGTACTCATGAGTTTAAGAATGTATTGAAGTTTCGAATGTAAGCGTAGAATATTTTACTCGTATGACGGCATACAAGACCCAACGGGCGATGGAAACCAACATCACGTTATGGATCTGGAAGAACCCAGGAACGAATAAAAGGACAGCACGGAAAACGTGGAACTAAAAACCGATTTGTATAAATTAATTGTGGAGAATACAGCAACAAATGACACTCCTGTGAAGTCTTATTTATACTGAAGACGAACTCGACCGCGTTGGCCGCATTGGATCGCTTTACTAGAATTTGAATGAAGTCGTTTATACTGAACGCGAAGATTAACGGATTATGAACCAAATGTAACCATTGCTGCTGGTGAAAAATCAATGGTGGTCTTATGGCCATGTAAAGATGGCTTATGTGTGCAGATGTCTGTATCCTTGACTGTTGGGATCCAATGAAACATTCAAGGTATGAAATGAGGATGTTAACAGTTTTTTGGGGGCCTTTTGCAAAAATGCCCTTTATTCTGAGATCATTTGAGGCGCCTTTTCTGGTCGGATGGTCACGGTCATGGTTGTGCAAACCTACAGAGTTTGGTGTACCATTGACAAGACTATAGCATCCCCAGAGTAACGTGCCAACTCAAAGTGAAGGCATGCCAAGAATTGTTAGTTTCTTAACTGACCAATTTAAACATAGTTGGATTTTAAGCCTGCAAAATTCTTCTCAATTGTATTCGATTTTTAACAGCCAGTATCAATTTGAAGAATTTCTCGATATCCTGGAGAAAAAAAAAAGCCGTATCACTTTGTGCAGGTTTCGTACAGCAAATCACAGACTGCCTATTTAAAGCGGACGATGGTTAAATATCCCTATAGAAAATGTCAAAGGTTTTATTGTAACGCCATTGGTGAGGAGTTTAATGTTTTATTGTTACTATTATTTCTGATGTACCTCTCGTGCCACCCTTGGTTGTGTTTTGGGCGAAATAAACGAATTGCATGGAATTGTTAGTTTAGTGGATACAGCTTTGTTGTTAGTTTACTATAATTACCAAGTCTATTTATCGTTAGAGGGCATTCTGTTCAGTTCATTCAACTTAATATCAATTTGAAAGCGATAAAGAGAATCTCAATTTGAAAGCGATAAAGACAATCTCAATTTGAAAGCGATAAAGAGAATCTCAATTTGAAAGCGATAAAGAGAATCTCAATTTGAAAGCGATAAAGAGAATCTCAATTTCAAAGCGATAAAGAGAATCTCAATTTGAAAGCGACAAAGAGAATCTCAATTTCAAAGCGACAAGGAGCTATTAAGAAGGAGCCCGTTTGTCCTACAGCATCAATATGATTTTAAAAAATATATATGGTATTAATTAAACTTTAATGAGGACAATAGGCAATTCGTCCATTGGTTTGTCGTAAAAGAAGAAGCTTCCTTGTATGATTATACAGAAGATTCCTTTATGTTATTGATGATAAAACGTTTGAACGCAAATCGATAGGTAGTGGTTTAATAGCACAAAACAAACCGGCATGAAATGTGAATAATAACATTACAGGCACATTAAGGAAAACGATTTTTTCTACCCGAACAAACAATTGTATTCCCCAAACAACGAATTTGATAAAACATTGACCGGTGCACGACAGTGCTTACTTTAAATGTCTTCTTAATTTAACTTCTCCCAGGGTTTCTGTACAATGTTTTTTGATGATTTTTAATCTTGTATTTTAGGCACCGTCATGGTACAGTTGGCTGAGGGCGGTAGTGCTGCGTTGGGAAGGACATTGCAAGTGTGTCGTTGTAGTGTCTGCTGATGTTAGCCCGTCACAATGTCGTTGGGGTTGCGTTCGCGTACGCCTTCAGCAAAAACAGGCCTTTACAGGGAGCACTAGTGTAGTGGTGCTGCTTCAAATCTAGGGGGCGAAAAACCAACACCACGTTTTACATATGAGCACCACAGCACATAAAAAGCAAAAATAAAAAAAAATTATACCCCGACCATAATGCCTTTTAATTTGTCCATTTAAACCATTTATCTTGCTTACACACACTCGCCAGTATATAATGCTAGCATCCAATATACATTATATATATGTTCAAAATACATAATTCACATGCAAAGGTCAGAGGGATCAAATTCGGACGATTATATCGTTTTGTTTCCTTTGAAATAAGATAAACGTTTATATATGTTGAAATACAAGCCTAATTTTTGCACAACAGTTTAAATTCTCGTTATTTTTATGCAATTTGATATGGAAGTGAATTTGTTTGGCAACAATGCCACATTGACATTTAAATTGACTTTACTTTTACATAAACGTGATAAATAAAGAGGAGTGTTATTGGGAGAATAAAAACTCGTGTCACTTATATCACCATGTAGAATTACAAATAGTGGCCGTTAAGAGGGTTTTTCGAGGATTAGTCGGTTTCGAGGATTAGTCGGGTCCAAGCAAAGCGACCGGGGAAGTTATAGTCAACAATTGAAGGGAAACAGAAGGATAGAAATAGAATATCTTAATCTTTGAACACTCTCCATCCTAATATTAAATATAGTATTATAGAAAACTGCTAAAATTCTAGGCGTGTGGGTGAAAGTTTGGAATTTTCTTGATCAAATTGGGCCTGTGGAACTCCGGATTCCATCGGAAGTACATCCGAATTTATTTTTTAAACGAAAATTGGCATTATTCTATAACGAATGTACAAATAAAGTGGAAAAGTTTAGTGTTTATTTATTTTTTTTAAATTTTTAAAATTTTTTTGTTTAAATCTTATGTCATGACACTTGGCACATAATCAATTAACTCACATTAGCAATTCGGGTAATGTAACCTGTTTTGTGCCCTGATTTCATGCAATGTAACGTGTCATGTAGTACCTTAACATTTCGTGTAATTCAACCTGTTTTGTATTGTGTAATGTTATTAAATGTGCAAATGTAATGTCGTGTATTGAAATATGCTTCTGTATAAGACAATGTCATGTAGTACATCAAATGTTCGTGAAACGTAACCTGTTTTGTACTGTGTAATGTGATATAATGTACAAATCTAATGTCGTGTAATCTAACATGTTCTGTATAAAACACTGTCATGTAGCACCTTAAAAAAAAAAAAAAAGTGGTGTGCTTCCTTAAACACAAATTGTTTTTTTTTAAACCTGCAGCACATCGCCGGTCACCTTTGTGGTAGACAGTGTGGGTATGGTATGTGTAGTTTGTGTTCGCAGGATATTATTAATCCTGTTGTGATGAAAATTATGCCTCACCGTTTGCTTTGTTGGCGAGGATGTGAAATATTACAACGGTAGCGATAATCTAACAGATTTGTATGACAAATTAACTATACCGCCACCTTTATAGCTGGATGGTATGGAGAACTACAAACACCTAGATTATTACTGTATAAAAGTATTAAATCTTCTTTTGCTTTCGAGCCCTACCTTTTGAAAATATGTAATAATAAGCAGCGATTTGAATTGACTAGGACTAGAACATCTTCTGATAGGCTCTTGATAGAAACAGGTAGACACGATAGCAAAAGATTGGCAAGAAATGAAAGGAAATGTAATGTTTGTGTACATGACGACATAGAAAACGAGTATCATTTTTTTTATGGTATGTCCGTTATGTAATTCTCTTCGTGCACTATATTTAAGTAAGTATTATTGGAAGAAACCAAGTGTCTATAAACGTGATGAGCTTTTGTCTAATTCACGAAAAGGTAAACTGAGACAACTATCACGTTATATAGAGGCTGCTATGAAAATAAGGGCTACCTTCACAGCACGTTAAAAGAGAACTTTGGTTCATTGTAATACATAAAATGTGTCTGTCTTCAAATATGGTCATATTTTCACTCCGCCATGTAAACATGTAAACAACCTTTAAGGCTGTTATGTCATATGCAAATGTGTATTATGTTATAGGTAAAAGGCAGTGATACATACGCCTTAATAAAGGTGCTGATACTGAATAAATGACGAACATCAGAGTCAAAGGCTCTCTTAAAATCAACGAACGCACACTATTAACACTTTCTGTTACCTACATGTGTGTGTGATGAAATTAAACCATGAAGAGCAAAAATGGCATCAGATGTACTAACACTTTTTATAAATCCAAATAGAGTTATTCCTCTATAGTTACTAACATTTGCAGGATGCCCTTTCTTGTAAATGGGAAGGATTATGCCTGCTAACCACAACCTGGGGGAATTCTCCAACATTTACTATCTTGTTAAATAATGTGTGCAGGATGGGGATTAAAAATCTGCTCCAGCTTTCAGAAATTCTTTTAAATTCAGATCACTTCCATGTGTTGCAGTTTAGACTTTGAATACAAATTTTCATCAATTGTTATGGGCTCATTCAATTCATTATAAATTACGTCACCTTCCAAGTTTCCCATCTCATTTTCTTTCTTTTTCTTCAGTATTATTAGACATTGATTCAAAATATTATAGAAAATTCAGAAGGAAGTATAGTTTCCCCCGAGAATGATTTTGTGCTAAAGTGTTTCCGAAATTTCTGCAGGCGTTTATTTGTCATCTGCCCTAACTGTTGAGCTCGTTTCCGTACAAAATTTTGCTTGCACTTTTTACAAGTGTTTTTATATGCTCTTTTGGTGTCACACAAAGTATCCTTGTCTAGTTTTGAATGACTCAAATTATATTGTTTTGCCATTGCCTATTGGATTTTTTCGCACGTTTACACTCAGCATTAAACCTTTTAGAATTCACATGAGTTCTTATATATGACAGTTCGTTTTTTGAAAAATGGTGTGGCAGTTTTTTTGCAGTATTGATGTTTTTTTTCTCCACCAGAACATGAATTTAATCGTTTCGACCATTTTCATCTACTATTGATGACCAGTTTCGCTGGCGTTCTATTAAGCATTTTTAAAATCATTACAATATTGATCAGTTTATTTCATTTTATCTATTTGAGCTTTATACTCATCTGGCCTACCACATTTCTCGCCTATTGCAAGTGTAAATAACAGAGGGCAGTAGTGCGGCGACCATTCTGTCAGTTCGTTCACATTAAAATTAATTATCATATCAGAAACAGTTTGCCGAAGAAGCACATAATCGATAACACTTCCGCCAGAACCACTGATAAAGGTTTAAGACCACACACCCATTGCTATTTGATAATTGCCCATTAGCAAGCCTTAGGCCAGTTGCCTTACACAAATCAAAGTTGCGTGCCAAAAGCGTTTGTTTTACAGTCTTGGGATATTCTTTCTGCACAGGGAGTGTCTGTTAGACCTGGAATGTTAACACCTGGTAGAGTCACCTCTTATATAATCTGGTTTATTACAAGTTCTAACATTTAGATCACCAGCCACAATAACTGTTCCTAAGGGAATATTGTTCTATGTCACACTGTAACTAATCGAATAGATTGTCTCTATTAATATTATAGGAGCTAGAGTTTGCTGGTGGCATGTAAACTGCACAAATGTATATATATCAGCATGATTTTTAAAAATATACACCTTAATTTTAACCATATAAACCAATCAGATTGATTCATACATTGTATACCATTAGCAATGTCTTTTCTGAAGTAGACAAGAATGCCACCACTGCTACGTCGTGTTTTTATGTATATATGAGCGGCAGGAATGAAAGTAACCATATCCAGTAAGTAATAGTGTACTGCTTTTAGAGGTCCATGTTTCTAACAGGATCAATATATCACCAGTGTTAAGCAGTTCGCAGGATTCACTATCTTTTTTAGCTCGTGTGTTAAACAGTCTTCATTCCAACAGATAATATTCAGTCCGTCTTCAGTTTCGTCCTACCTATTAGCAGACAGAGTAGTGTGATTCTGATTCTTTAATGGTCCCAGTCACGATCATAGAGTTACGGATACACACAGCACTCTCATTAATCAAATTAACGAAGTTCATGGCGTTAGCAAACTTACTAAGTAAACCATGTGTTATCAAACGTACTAAATAAACAATGTGCCACTCCCAACTGATACTATACATTGAATAGCTACTGATGGACTCTATGCTCTAAGTCAACGTTTTCTTTAACACGCTATTCCGGGGTTATTGATGTGTGACTCGCTGTAAGTTGGAATATGTTGATTTCTAAAATGTTATAATAATGATACTTTCTTTAGAATCCATGGTTTCCACTGATATGTGATGCATAGTACAAGAGTAGTGTAACTCCGAAGAACGTAAAACACATTTTGATCTTGATATTTCGGCACTTTATTGTGCCATGCCAGAGCTACACTTACCTTGCAATACTTTCTTTAAATCTACGTGTATCACCAATAAATCTCCTTTTTGCTACAAATGATTTGCTGGGAAACTATTTTTTACACATAGGGGAAATGGAAGAATTTTGGGGGAGTGTCTGGGTATGTGGGAACATGTTTTCTGTTGTCGGCCGCAAATGTGACCTTTCAGTGGTAATTCTGCCCACATAGTTTATGTTACCCTTTAACTTCAAGCAGGGTCCATGAAGTGGTGTACAAAAACAGACAAAACACTGTCCAGTGCTAAAAATATGAGCTACTGCCCTTAGCTAATTAATGTCCATAAAGGCAGCTGTATATTAACGTTAATTTACGACAAATACAAACATAATTTTTTAAATTATGAATTTTGGCATAAACAGATTAAAATTGCGAATAATACCTCTAAAATTGTACGTTTTCGTATTTTATGAATGCTAACACTGTTTTGAATACATTGCCTTGATTTTCTTCTTTCTTTTACCTTCATCATTATGGAACATTCTTTGACAAATAAACCATACTAATCTAACTGGGGAAATAACGGATTCATTGTTTTGAATTGTAAGGCATGCTGGGTTTTCGTGTAAATGCTACATTCTGTTTCTCATATACACGTTTTGAAATATGTTAATACTGCATGGTGCTTGTTTGGGTATAACTTTTACCTGTTGATTTGAGTATATTTTTTACCTGTGGATTTGAGTATATCTTTTACCTGTGGACTTTAGTGTTAGGTGAAAAGCGAAGAAGAACCTCAACATAAATCACCAAATGCTCTCCCTGGCAGTGGTTAATCAAGTGTGGCTATACAATGTGTGTGTAACCCGGATGTATCTGATGTATAATCCACATGAACAGCGGAAATGCAGAGATTAGGACACGATCATGACATTGGTCTTTATTGTATTGGGTTCAATGAAAATAAATACGGCCTGGAGTTTTAACATTAACATACACGATAATAGAGTTCTTAGTTCTGCCAAATGCACCAGTACCATACCGTATAGTCAGAGCTATTCTCATGAAAAACAATTAAACAACCCTGATCATTTTCTTTTTCTTCAAAAGACCAGGCACAATGTTTTGGTTTCATCAAAAATCTGTGTACCCGTTTTCTGTAAGAAACATCTGACGGTGACAACAATCGACTAAGAACAACCGATTTTGTCTGGCTTTAAGACAGTCTGTGTTGGCTATTAAGGGAAATCATTATGAATGTTTCTCAGTTAGATTTGCAGGAGGTTTGCATAGGTACTTATGCATAGAACACAAGTGTATTTATTTAAGCCTATCTGTATAAATGTTGCTAACGTAATATTGTAAGCTGTTGCTGCTGTTTAGTAAATCACAGCTGTCTTTGGGTATCAAAGTTACACATAAACAAGTTGAAAATACAATCCTCGTAGAACTGATTTTTGTTAATACTTGATTTTATTTAAATGAGTTTTCAAAAAGTCTGTGTTTTTTTAAATATTTGAAATGTATAACTAATGACACCCTTAAGGTGCTTGTATGCAAATTCATATTAATTGTTTAACACTATCATATACCGTACTCAATTTCTGCTAGTTTTATTATGTCATTTTATACAGTGTATACATGCAAGTGAATGTTTAATTATATTTCATGCAATGTAGGTACACAAATCAATGCTTATTTTCTTGTGATATCTTATACAGCGCATGCATGGGTTCATTGTCTAATCATATCTTCCACAGTGTATGTAAACTTCCTAATAATGCTTTCTAATGATATATCATTCAGTGTTATACACAAATTAACATTTATTTTCTGAATATATCTCATACAGCTATATGTACAAAGTAATAATTGTAGTCTAATGATATAGCATACAGTCTTTGTGTATAAATATATTGTGAATTGTCTAATGATATTGTACACAAACTAATATTTATTTTCTAAGGATATCATAAGTAAATGAACACAAAGTAATATTATTTTTAATGGTATCTCATACAGTGTATTGTACAGTGATTAATGTTAATTGTCTAATGATATTTCACAGTCTATACACAAATTACTAT
>JAVFBZ010162744.1:0-14514 GCA_032466195.1 Katharina tunicata
TAAACATAGCTGTATTTTAGTAATTAGTATATAAGAATCAGGAGAGTATATCTGTCATGCTGACCAGAATTCCCTGGTTCAATCCCTGGGATGGGGCATGCAAAATTAGAGTTTGCAACATTTATTCAAGCAGCGTTTTCTTAATCCATAATAAAGTGTTGTTGTTCACCATCATTGTTGCATACTGATCTTCTTTGGTCAGAGACAATAAGAGAGACCCCAAAAATATAATGATCTAGTTCTATTTTCAAGAAATGTTAAGGTTAGCAATAAATAGTCTTTTGAATAACGGATCTCAACATTCCCCAATATTTCAATACGCATTTCCACAAATAAATTAAACTCGCCAGTTTCATAACAAAAAACAATTTTCTATCAATTAAACACCATGTTTTCGTTATATAGGCCTTTTATTCTTTTCTCAGTTTGATCGTCATCTCCCAGAGTTATCGTCCTCTCCGCTGCTGGGTAATCGTCTTGAAGGAGGAGCTGACAAAAGTCACTTGCATAATTGGGATTAATATTCCTCAAACCATGTGCGATTGTTAAATCACGATAAATATGAAGTTAACAATGATTAACCTATACATATATTTTTTAAAAATTAAACAAATGAGCTTATTTCAGTCCCGCAATTAAGTTCCATTTTAAAACAAGACAATGTTTTGTAATTATTAAACCAAAAAGGACTGCTTAATTGTACAATGGGATATATATAGGTCCAAAGCCTTTATCTGAGCAAAATGCAATATAGGCCTTTATCAGAGAAAAGGCCTAGAGGACGATCGGCAGATCAATGCTAATACTCTTTTTATTTGTTTTGCTTTTTTCTCTTTCAGGGCTGAAAATAAAATACAAATAGGCCTACTGATTAGTCTGCAGACATTGTAGATCGAATATAACACAAGGCTTTATGGATAAGAAGTTCTGGTTTAGATCGAGCAGAGTATTAAAATATTTAAAGGCTAGGTCGGTAATAAAGAATAAATTATTAAAATAATAACACGAAATACAGAAGTGCAGTTGAAACATAAAATAGCAGAAAAAGTCCACTATTTTCTACCGTATCGGAACTGGTGTTCATAAACCATATAGGCCTGCTGATTTATATGCCCTATTTAAATTTAAACGCTGTATCACATAATTAGCTCTTAATCCTAAAGTTTTTAAGATGTGTGATTCCGTGATTTCAATCTTGCTTTAAGATGTAAACAAATTTTATTAACAAAATTGAGTTACATAAAGCATAAATCATTAGATCGCGAACTGCAATATGCGTTGTTGTTGTAATGTCACTACACTAACCTAGCTATCTATACGCCTATCGGGCAAAACAACATTGCATGTAGAGCAAACCATCCTTGAAACAAGTTTTGTTGTAGTTGTTCTTCGTCTTCGTCTGTCAAATTGTGGAAGTTAATTATAAGCAGAAAGATCAATGCTACAACAATGTATTACTAACTAGTCTTATATATGTAATTCGGGCGAATTGACTCACTGTGTGTAAACTTGTAGGCTTAGGCTGTCATACTGGAATCCGAATCACGTGACGAATAAACTTTTATCTGTCGGCTGCATATTTGATACACGACATGAATGTACATTCTTTAAATAGTTGAGGCTTAATGCATGTTCGATAAATTAGTTCTTCAATATTTTATTACACAGTGCAATTTTAGACCAGAATTATTTTCTTTTGTCGAAGATCACAATTCAAAGAGTAGTTAGCTGTCTGACCGTTGCCCTATGGCACTTCCTAGAGCCGTAGTTTGAATCCAGTATAGACTTCGGTCACTTTGCGTGTGTCAAAACACATTTGTTTATATTTCCTTCAATCGATCAAGTTATTGGTGATAATATAAAACATTTAGTATTACAGAAGTTAATAAGTAGACAGTCTTAGAAGAATTAAAAACAAAACTGTACAGTTGTAGCAAATTCAGGCTTGCAGTTCCCAGTTTGTTATTTTGGCTGCGTGAGCCTACTTACCAGAGATGACTGAATGCCATATACTGTCGATAAGTCAATCGGGGTGATTAACCACACGTGGTGGCAGCCCATTGTTTACTGTTTATCCACTGCTAGTTACCCATTTTCATTTTGAGGGAATGGTCACTTTTCTAATCCTTACAACAACAACTCACCAGTTTTACCTCTCTCAAATGGAGGACCCCCTGCGGTAAAGCCTGAAAGAGTGTCCGAATACTTGGACGTCAGACAGTAAGTGCAAATACATTTTGTTTTAATCTAGGCCAAAACATTCAATAATATAATAATAATTTCCACTTGTACATTCTTGGGTTCATTGGACAATGTTTTCCATTAATCAAAGAAGGTTACAGAAGGTTATGCCGATGGTAGAATAATGGAACCCAGTTTTTCTTTCTTTTTTTGATTACCCAACATCCTCAACAAATTGGACCCCTTTACCAATTTATAAATTACATGATATGGCAAGGCTAAGACGTCTAGAACAATCTTGTTATGAAGTTCAGTCTTGAAACTACTGAAAAATATAAGGTCTAGTTATGAAGTCATGTTGATAAATTCAATAAATTAATTATTGACCTTGTGCCCTAAAGGTCGCATTTGTTGAGGGTTTAGGGTATGTCATGCTACATGAGCAAATTGCTTCTATGGCAATCTCAGACTTGTACATGTATCTGGCAATAACATATTCAACTCACACATGGCAAACATGCCTAACAATTGTTTCTAACTGGCTAACCAAAGAGTTTTTGATGTTTGACCCAGTTTAAACTTTGTGACGTTCACAGCACAGGTCTAGATATTTTCAAATATTTGAATTAGAATTTCAAATGTAATTTTCTTTTTCCCTGAAATAAAACTTCTACATAAAAAGATTTCTGACTGGATTAAAGCATGTCTTACCTCCCAGCTACCCTCACAGAAGCGCTGCATATTGACAACACGACAGAGCGAAGCAATGAAATGATAGAGACTGTTAGAGGGGAGGTAACTGTAGCAGACCACTGAGTTCAGGACATCCAGACAATTCTGTGAATGGAAAGTTTCAAACTGATTACTTACTGACCTTTTCAAACCTCAATACAACTTTTGCCTGTAATATTTATTATTAATTTAATTGTGTTGAACAATAAACTCAAGGGTATTTCACTTTATGAGGACTAAATGCAGGTGTTGCTGGAAAACCAGATACTTGATGAAAATCCCCTGTTATCACCATTGCCAGCAGAATCTTCCCTTTACCGGTAATATCTTCGGTCAAGAAGTAGACTTGAAAGTACAACTAGCAATGGGTCTGCAGCTATCTAATGCAGAGCTGTCTGAGCCATGGCGAGGCTGTGGGTTTTCAAACAACAGCTTGTCCACAGATCTTATATTAAATTAATAAACTTTAAAAAGAAACTTAGTTTCAAACAAAACATTAATTTATGAATTTATTATAAGGAGATCATTTTTTTTTTATAAAGATTATAAAACAGGTATTTTGAAGCTTAAGTACTGTTTATAACTCAGTGAAAATAAAATCCACATGAAAGACAACGTTTTAACAAATTCAAATAATTACTTGAAAAATTCTAGAATGTGAGAATTAACAGTTGAACTGAAGTTAGTGCAATTTGTAAATCAACTGGTTAATTGAATAATATTTAAAATGATTGTCTCACCTTGATATTGTTTTCGTCAGCTGTATGACTCACTACAAAACATGTGTTCCTGTAGAAACAACAAATAAACACAAAACAATTCATGATACCCTAAATGCTTGACAAATTCGACCCCCTTAACAACTTAAAATTTTGACATTTTTATGAGGTTCAGACTTTAAATCACCAGAAAATGTAAGTTTTAGTTCCAAATTCACACTTAAACATTCATTAAATTGCTTAAAGTTTGTGCTCTTAGAGGTCAAATTTGTTGTGGATTTAGGGTACTTAAAATTATTTATGAGAAAAAAAAGCAAAAAGGTGAGAATTTCTGGGGCAAAACCGTTATTGCGTAAAATCTAAAGTATTGCAATTTATTTAGCATGTAATTAGAAGTTAGAGAATCTTAATTTCATGTCAGCATACCTACAACAAAGCTAACGTGTACTTACTGAACTAGTTCTGCCACAACCTCTTCATCCAAGTAAGCCGCGTTAAATTTGATCACGTTTACAAGGAGCTTCAGAAATTCACCTATGTAGACAGTCCTGATCACTTCAGACATCCATTGTAATAAAAACGGACCTGGAGAGATAATATTTCTAATGAGAATATTTTTTTCATCGACTTTTCAAGTTAACAAAAGAAAATCAAGACAAGAAGGTTGGCAAATTCGTTTTTGTTGTTATAATCAAAAATATAGTCAAGCCATTGCTAATGGCGGATTCCTCACTCAAGCAAAAGTCAAACAGGCATACGTTTTGGCGGATTCTTCATCAGCGACTTCTATTTAATTTTAACTCACGCGGGCACATATTGTTCAGATTGTTCTGCTTGAAATGCAGTTCATCTTGTGATTGTATCAAGTATAAAGAAAATTTCATTGCAGAAATAAGAATCACAACATTGGGCTCAAGGGCATAAGAGATGAGCATGGTGAAATATACAACATGCCTTAAATCTTAAGAAGCTGCAAAATAAACTCTACTTGCCAACATCTTCTTCAAAATACTGAAGATCTTTTCCATTTTCTGTTAGAATGTTAAACAACTGTAACCTGAAGTGAAGATAACAAAAATACATACATGTATCATTATGTGATGTAAGTATCTGAAAACACGGAGCTGGACCATTAATTGAATTTCAGATCCAGATTTAATAAAAAGATGCAAGACTTAGACAAAATGTAGGCACTCTCGGGTGTTGACTTTGATCAGGTACTACATAGACAGGCTATGTGATGAAGACTGGGCATGTAAGATGGTTAACATGGCATTATACCATGGTATTATAACATGTTATTTATAAATTCATAAAATTCATATCATAAAAAACTTCAAAAAATGATGGAGATTTTATACTATGAAAATAAAACATATTTTGGAGAGATTTTCTATGTTAAAGTAATGACTCCATACATATACCAAAGTCATGACAAGATATTTTTTTGCTTTGGTCGCCCCTGTATACATTTTTTAATTTCTCACGAACACAAAATACATGTAACAGGTCACAAATTTCTCTCCAAATCTTACATACTGGTGCTAGCAGACACATACATAATCTTCACAATTTTTCCTAAAGACAATCGGATTTCAACAGAACTATGGTTGTATAGTTAAATGGTTTGCCTTGGGGGTGTAGTCATCACTGACTTCAAAAAGACGCAATAAAACTGAAAAAAAAAAAAATGTAAATTTCGCTAAACTTTTGTGGAAAAAACCCCAGAATAAAATTAGCCTGGTTTTTTGACTCTCAATGATAAGTTTAACAAGAAAAGTGCAAATCTCAGTACTTTTGTTATGTTATTCTCCCTTTATGACATATCAGTACTTCTATATACATGTAAGTTAGCAAGTTTGTTGAAGTGAAAAATAACAAACAATTGAAATACCTGTGCTCTACATCTTCTGGTAGAGTCAATCCTTCTATAACCTGGTAGAACTGGGATCGCATTATTCCCAAGTGGGAATACTGAAAATAAAAATAATGCCATTTTATTATCAAAATACTCAACTGTAATATAACGGGATTAATATAATTAACATTTGTTGCAGAGAATGCCGATAAAATATTTTTTCTTATTAACGCTAAATTTGAACAATATTTTTATCTTTAAGAGGTATAAGTTATCTTAGTTAAGTTATACTTTTACAAATATTTAGTATAGATTATGTTTGTTTGTTGTTTTATTTACGATTATTTCCCTCATTGATCATCCCATCTTCGCTAGCCAAGAATTTAATTCCGAGGTACTCTACATTACATCCATTGGCAGGTTGAAGGCATAAAACCAGAATATAAAGCCATGCAATTGATTGGCTGCCTCGGAACTTGTGGGCACCAATCAGATAGCACATTACGGGAATACTCCACTATAGTTGAAAAGGCGATGAGTTTCAATAATGAAAGTTGCAGGGACTGTCTTGTGTTTTTTTTTTTTTCAAAGGCAATAGAGTAAATTTTTTTGAATCGTTACAGATATGTGTTTGTTTTCTGTAAACTTTCGAAAACAGAACATCTTGCAAATTTTATGTGAATTTATTAATCGAATAGTTTGGGTGATGCCATATTGACTTTTTGAAAGTTGTAAGCGCAATCTGGTTGGTTGAATGTTATTTTAACATGCGGAGTTTACTCGAACATTAATCACCTCATTCAACAGAGGGCGCTACTGTACAGTACATTCTTCTTTTATAAGCTTGATCCACCAAGGGTTGTAATGAATAGTAGCTCGGAATAAAACCCTTGGTTAGCGAAGATGCATTCACACTGGTAATGAACAAGATAACCCAGAACATTTATAAGATGTAAAAGAGGACACCACAGTATATCTGATGCCCTTTATGAACAGAAAAAGCTCCCATCCAACCAACCACTCGAAATTAAGATCAAATGAATTGAATTAAGATGAAACCAAACATCAAAATAT
This sequence comes from Katharina tunicata, assembly GCA_032466195.1. Classification (NCBI taxonomy): domain Eukaryota; kingdom Metazoa; phylum Mollusca; class Polyplacophora; order Chitonida; family Mopaliidae; genus Katharina; species Katharina tunicata. The sequence continues at coordinate 6,565 of JAVFBZ010162744.1, forward strand.
TCAATGTGCATTACTATAAATATGCTTGATTGTAATCGTACGGAGTGTTTGAACTTTCAAACATGATCTGATGCATCATCTTGGTTTATCATAAAAGCCCTTTGGCCATAACTTTCAACTCAATTTTTTTACTGAGTCAGTTTATAAGCTTGCTTATTCCTTTATCCATTAATACTGTGAGTATCATGACAGATAATAATTTTAGTAACAACTCGCAAATTTACACATAGAATTGTCATATATGATAGGTAGAACCTGGTAAAACTGGGATCGCATTATTCCCAAGTGGAAATACTGAAAATAAAAATATATGATAGCCCAGAGAATGAAACAGGCCATTAACAGCAATAAGGTTGGTCAGAGCACTTTCTAAATCTTTGATTCGACTAATGAAGAATAGGTAAAATGTAACTAGCAAACGTCAAGCGGATTACATATTTACTTTGTGCATTACAAATTCCCCATCCAATTCAAGTCATCTGAGCGACCACTATTTCTCACTAGAGGGCGCTTCTACATCAATCGGTTTTAGTCAGAGCTTCGACGCCCTTTACATGTACAGTGTATGTATGTCAATGGCTCATTTCAATCTTCAGTTTAATAAGACTTCTGATGATAGCTTACCTGGCCTTCAATCAAACATCGTAGAAATGTGAGGGCAGTATGTCTATTCTCAGTCGCCACTTTATTCTGAATCAAATCGCGGATACTCAGCCACAGGGCCTCAACAGCATGCTACACAAAATATCACATTGATAGGATTAAATGAACAGACTTATCAACAGATGCTGAATTCAATTACAACACTTACAGGCTTCACAAAAATGACATAACACCACCTCTTTTCAGGGAAATCACTGTGCCATCACTTAAAAAAATAAAATAACAATAATGAATAAATACTGTAGATATTGAGAATAACTAACTTTGATCTTTTTGTTTTGCCAGATGTATAAATTAAAAGTTTTTATGTTATAGTAGAATGTCATGTGCTACTTTTAGTTACAAAAAAAAAAATGGTTGAGGGGTCATTTTTAGGAGTTTGAAGTCGGTGAATATTCCACCTTTGGACCTTGCATGCCATGATAAGACAGATATGATAATTATTACTAAAGTACTAGATAGCAGCTATTATTTATTAGCACTAGTGCTGCACTCATATTCTCTCAAATTTTCTCTTCAACATCTATTATCTTAAGACTATTAAAGCTATAAAAAACCTCTATATATATGTAATATTTGGCAAGAGTAATCACACTTGCTCAGGGATATCGACAAATTAAAACCGATAAATCATCTCATGTTCTAGATAAATTCTCAGAGACAAGTTTCTTGATAAATTTTAAATTTTGAATTGTATATACATTTTTTATAAACGTAGAGAAAGAAAAGCAGGGCTAGCAGGGAAAGCGCTCAGCTCTAACCGACTGAGCTAGAGAGGCTCACTGTATAACGATCCATTTTTAATATATATATAAAAATAATAACACTTCATCAACAAACCTCCTGCAGCTTCTTCTTCAACAACTTGTCACATAATTCTTTTATTGTTTTAATTCGATTGTTAGCAGGGCTCTCTGGACTTATTTCCTGAAAGAAACAAAAAAAATTTTGGAATTGATGGTGGTACAAGAGATGAAGCTTTTTTGCACAAAGTTACCCAACATCAGTCTTATGAAAAATATATGAGGTTATGTCCTGAAGCCAGCTTTGGTCTTATTGTCTGCAACTGATTAACATCTTGAAAACACATATGTGTACACATCTGTAGCCTTCAGCCAATTGCTGACTTATTCTCCATCTAGTTGAATAGTGTGGCAAGTAGCATGGTGGCAGGGTATCTTTTCAACATACCTTTCTGGTCGTTTTTATACACCTGTATTTAAACTAGTCGACCACACAACTAAAGCATGTTGGGGTTTGGTCTTAAGAAATCTGTCTTATTACTACAAACCTCTTCAGATTTAGCTAGATCTTGAACATGCATGGTCTATCGTGTACAACCAGTGCATGCACGAGATGGTCATTTTTTATATGTAACTTAGTGTAAATGGTCACCATTGTAACCAGCCATCCAAAGCTTGTTGATGGCTGACTTTCACTGCCTTAACAACGTAAGCTGAGTTGAATAAAGGACCTAATTGTAAAATTCGTCCCCTGTAACTAGCATTTAAACAGTTAATGGTTACGTTTAACAGGTTAGGTTTAGTGTTTGATATAGAATTAAGCTTAGCTTAAGGGCTATATATAGGAGTGGAATTATTTTTTTATTAGGTTCACTTGTCATTTTGAAGAGTAACTACAAGAGTAACTACAAGAGTATTCTACAATCGTTCCGCAAATAGACATGTTTTTTATTGCCTCGAGACCAACTCACCCTCTACAGTCTGATGGATGTTCAGCTAGTTTAAGCGCCCAAAACAAGCTATGGAAAGTATGATCTGCGTATATAATCTATATGTAGCTCACTGTATCTATATGTAGCTCACGGTATCTATATGTAGCTCATAACTAAGGTAAGAGCTTAGTTGTTCTGGTCATAGAAAACATTCAGCTTCTAATTTTAATATTATTTTTAATATTATTTGTTATCATGTGACACTAGCTATGATCAATAACCGCCCTAGGAATAGCCTTTCTTGATGACGTCAGACTGATTGACAAACACCATGCACTTGCTTGCGATTCATCAAACACTATCTTGAAGTTGAACAGAGTGAAAGCCACAAAGTTACGTCACGACACACCTACAGCTTAATTTTGGTGCGAAATCCTTTGACAAGATGACATTTCAAAAGTTAGTTGGTTATAGTGGTTTACGAAACGACAAAACTATGGAATATTTGGGATACACTGTTGTCCCTTGCCAAGCGTAATAGATTTATATATAGTGTCAGAAAAGTCTTAAAAATTACGTATTTGCTTTATTTTCTTGCTATTTGAAAGTTGCCAGGACAAATCTATACCACACACACTAAATACTTTTCAGACCCAAAACTCTAGAACTAAAGTGACATGAAATCAGTTAAAACTGAAGCATTGTTTCAACATCTAAACATGGCAATAATTTCCGAACAACAGTTGTACGCCAAACCCATACAAATAGTCAGAATAAATAACATAACCACTACTGCCAGAAAGTGTCGAATTTTGAACATTTGATGGATACCTTGAGTAATTCTGGAGTGAACACATACTCTCTGGCTTGTGTTCGGGTATGTACAGCTTTAGTGACCACTTTCTGATTTATCCCCAGAAAGGTCTTTAACCGGTCTTTTATGTTGTCATCGCCCCTGACAGGTTTCTTGGACATGATCGACAGGGTTGACAGATAAAGATGCACACCTGTCAAATGTTAGCGGATGGATCATCGCAACTCACGCAACAAAAAACTGTAACTGTGTGGAAATCTGGAAACAATTGATTCAAATTAAACATAACTTTCGCCGTACCTGTTCATCCGTCTAAAATTATGCCAAGTCACAGGAAAATTAATTTTAAGAAGCAATATCGTATCGATTACAATACATTTTACTTCAATTCAAATAATAAACGAACATCTTCGTAGCTGATACAGTTTCATGTTTTTTGAGTGTCCCTTGGAAAACTAGCAGACGGCAAAACGTGAGGAAGGCGTTAAACAAGTAACAAAACACTGATTTATGCGAGAAATCTAGGTGGTATCCCAATAACAGTCTAAAATGAGTAAAGTTTCGGCTATAGTGTCTGTAAAATGGTTGGCAGAGAAAGTCATAAGTGGTGCGAAAGGTATCAGAATTTTGGATTCATCTTGGCATTTGCCGTCATCTGGTCGACTTGCTCACAAGGAATACTTGGAAAAGCACATCCCTGGAGCATTGTTCTTTGATCTTGACGACTGCGCCGACAAAAAGTCGGAACTTGGCCACATGCTTCCACCACCGAAAGAGTTTGAAAGCTATATTGGAAATTTAGGTATTGACAATAACACACATGTGGTTGTGTATGATAATAATGAAAACTTTGGCATATTTTCTGCACAACGTGCATGGTGGACTTTTAGAGTATTTGGTCATCACACTGTTTCAATACTCAACGGCGGTCTGCCCAAGTGGATTTCTCAGAATTTACAAGTGACTAAAGAAATACCTAAATACCCGTCTTCAAATTTCACAGCCAACTTCTCTCCCCATTTGGTTAAAAGTTTTAAAGAAGTTGAGGAAAACTTGACATCAATGGAATATCAACTGGTAGATGCTCGATCTACTGGAAGATTTAATGGAACAGCTCCGGAACCTAGACCTGGTAAAGTCAATATGATGATATGTAGATCTAAATTCGACTGGCCTGAAAGTACAAATTTTTGTCATTTGTGGCCAGAACGTAGCTAGACAAAAATGGAAGAAATTAAATCTAAAGCTCACTTGAATTGTGAGTAGGATTTAGTGAAGCATAACTATATTAAAAAACATTACGAAGCTACTTGTATGAGAAAATGAGGATGACGAGACGAAATTAAGATCTATTACAATGGTTACTTACATTGTTTACCTTGTCTGGAAAATCTGGGAAGCTACAAAAGTTATCAGACGAATTTCAGTTATATTGTCACGAGTCAATTTGGAATTATTTGATCATGTGACCATGTGGTATCATCAGGGTGAAAATATTTGTTTGCAAGAAATTTAACATTTTATAGTTGTGACAATTTCTCAAAATTTAGTGTTGAGTGTGGAAACTCAGTGATCATGCTTAATATAGCATTGCTTGTCCACAATTTCCACCAATATTAATAATAAAGTAGCAAAACAGGGGCTTTATGACTTATTAACTTGAACCCCTGATTTGGTTCTGTTTTCTCTGTTGAAGTGGAAATAGCTCAATTATACTGTGTAGTTTATATTAATAACCTTAGAGAATGGTTGCAAATTTGATACTCTCTTCTCTAAGGCTTTATTTAAGCAGTTTTTTTTTGCATGGCTTATCTTTGCTCTGGTGCATTTTGAGCTAAGGTGTGTAATAAGGAAGCTTATTCGTAGAAGTGTCCTTGACTCCTTCGTCTGTTTCGCAAAACCTTCACACATTTGCTGAATCAGAGTTATTATGACACCCAGTTGCATTGTGTTACTTTTGACAACTGTGTGTGTGTAACATTTATACAAGGATTTTGTGACACTGCCCCCAATGATGTCAAGGGTGGTTGCCTCCATCCACTAATGGGCTGACATTCTAAAACCCCAATCAAACAGAGAAGCAACAACCTCAACTCATACACCAGCAACTAACCTTTGCTTTTGCCTTAAACTATTTTGCTTTTGAAGGAAGCGGATGTGTTTATCATACTGCACTTTGCACAAATGTTACTTTTGTTTACGGGTTGTGTCAATGACAAAAATATCCAAGGTCAGGGACTCAGAGTCACCATGACATATGTTCGTTATGTCACTCTAGGGGTGTGTCTTGACCTACATGTATACGGTAACATGTATAGCCTTGGTTAATGGATCAAGATTAAGGTCACTCTAGCCCAGATGCTAATAACTGATGCTAATAACGGTAACTTTAAAGTGAAAAATTTGCTGAAGCTGTTCACACATGTTCCTTATGTCTAGGGGTTGTGTCATGATCTAGACTCAAGGTCATTGGACCAAGTTCAAGGTCAAAAATGTTGAACCGAAAAATTTGCAGAAGTTTATGCTTTGGTCAAATAAGCACAAGTCTTATTCTTCACTTCTTCCACACCCGACTAGAGGTGGGAGAGAATATAGTTTCTGCCCGATTGGAGGTAAACCAACAACTTTCTACCCAATAAGAGTTTGCGGGTGGCATAATTTTTGCCAGTGTCATCACAGAATCAAAAAAGAAAACTCTGAAAGACTAGAACTTAGTTATTACATAGCAATGTTTTGTAAGTCAATATTAAATGAGGAGAAAAAAAAATTGCAAAATCAATGACCCACTGATTATTTATTGCCTGGTAAGATTTGTGTCAGTTAAACTTAAGCAAACAGATTAATTGTTATAATGGCATTTCCTGCTAGATAGAATCATTCTGGTACCCTGTCACACCAAAGCATTCTATTGAAACAAAAATTAATTTGCTGTTTAGAAAATAAAAAAGGCATGCCGCTGACTAAAGACAATTTTACACATTTACCTTTCAATGTATGTTTATTTAAGCAGAATGTCAATTCCATGTCTCCATTCATTGTCCAGTCTAACCAGTACTTTTTAACACTTCTTTAACAAATGGCCAGTGAATGATTTCACAAAATTAGACCCCTGATAATATTTTATATACGTAACATAATATTATGAACACATAATAGTGTGTCATCACCCTGGCATCATTTTGTGACATACATGTGACCTACAACTGACTGGATCATGACTACCTAGGGATCAGAACATGCACATATATGGATATACATGTATGATGTGTGATAGAAAATGAACTGTCTAGGATTCATTCTTTGAAGTGTCCAAGAATTGTACTTTGTGTATGCCAATCTATGCTGGAGGGACAAAAATAAAGAAAAAAACATACATATGTAGCTCCTCTTCTGGTGCCTTTAAAGTTTTAGAAAATATTTAAAAGGCTTTAAGAGGTTGTGAGTCCTGTGACATGTTTGTATTTGACATCTTTGTTACATCAGAGAAGGTGGTTGGGTGGGAGTATCATGTCTAGTTTTTTATCCTGTTAATGTACTGTGGTGTCTTCTGTGTTGCTAGCGTCGTTTAGGGCAGTTTCTTTCACCCGTTCGGCGGGCACACCATCATACCGTAAAGTGAAATAAGTACGGCATAATCAAAAACCCAATCAAACAAACAAACTGTGTTGCTAGTGTTAGTTGATTGCGTGGAATTGTTAAAATATACCAATACCTGAGCAATTTGACTTGAGGGCATACAGAGAAATAAGTTAATTTAGTGGATTTCAAACCATGTAATCAGGCCTCCTGAACATATTTGGAATAATTATTTATGGACTTTGGTCTATTAAGCTTGTTAAAACTTTACATCTCACTGATATATATACATTGTACATGTAGCTGTATAAAATGTACATTTTAAACTTTAAACATGTTTGTTTCACTATGGAGAAAGTTGGCCAGAAAGTGGATCAGCCCTTGTTGTTTTTATAAGTTGATGATAGCAGGTTAATATAAAGGTCACTTTGTAATCAAGTTTACAATTGATGTTTAACATCTATATGTAGGACAGTGTGTCAGTCCAGCAGTGTCAAATTTAGACTTGGGTGAGGCCTTAATCTATAACTTTAATGCTGCTTGTTAAAAATAATTATAACACCAAAAATAATCACAAAACTTAAAAATATGTATTCTTTTAATTATTGAATAGCCCAGTGAAAAACCCCAACGTGGCAACTTTTGAGGCCCCTGCAGATTGTGTGGCCTTGAGATGTAGCTTGTTTAACTTTAGCTTAAATGCCTTAATCCCACAGTATCTTGGCCTTGAGTCTCTGAGTCAAATATAATATATTAAATAAGTACAGTACATCACAGTACATGTGTGCACCCCTGGATAAATTGTAAAAAAAATTCACAAACACAATATAATAGCTCAAGAATTTCTGTTCAAATCCTCTTGGTACATAGGCATACATGGCATTTCAATTGATTTGATCGATGGTTGCATGATTTGTATGGGGTGCATGTATGGGAATAGACTGTTACATTAATAAATCATAATAGCCTAGTGATGGAAATCTGCATTGCAGGAAATTCCCCTTTGGACCCTCCACTGCCCGTCTCTGAAAATTTACCTCAGGACAATTACCTACTTGGAAATATTCTGTTCATCATGTGCAAAGGCCTGAAAGAGGACATCAGTAATAATTTGGGCAGGGCAGAGGAAGTTTCTATGTTACACATACTAAAATCATATAACTACAGTGCTTGAAGGCTTAAAGGACAAGTCCAGCGATTTTCGACCAGATTTTACTATTTT
>JAVFBZ010162766.1:0-10761 GCA_032466195.1 Katharina tunicata
AAGTTACATTGTAGGTGAGTTACAAAGAGAAGCATTACTGCCAAAGAGACCTTTTTTTAGGGTCACGATAAGTTCAAAAGTATGGGTGATATTAAAGTGCTAGAAATGAGACGGAGAAAACTTTTAGATTACAATGTATTAACAAAACTTACCTAAATCTGCAATGCAGCAGGTGCCGTTAATCTTCACCAAGATGTTTTTACTCTTCAAATCTCTGTGAGCTATGGCTGGTTTACCTTCATGGCAAAGACAAAATATAATAATAAGTTTTAACTAGAAATGTGTCTGCAGGGTATGGATGCCCCGGCTATGGTAATAGCAGCCACAATTCTACTTCTTTGTCATATAGTGATAATTTGTACGCCAACTAATTCAATCTCCCATCATGCACAACAAAGCTATGATCTGGTAAAAAAAAAAATAAATGTTAAATCTCGCTTTTTTAGCGTGACCTTGATATTCCACCTGGCCATCGGATAATATGGGTTTTGCGTTCAGCACATCGTCACCATACGGTGAATAGTTGTACTTCAAAAATCCAGTAATGCAACAAAAAGTTTATGCAATCCGGACATGACTGATGGGGATTTAAGACGAACTTACATGTAAGGTTATTTCACCAGCAACATAAAAGATGCCACAATACATTTATGATACGCAGGACGATAAACAGGACAGGACAACAAATCGGCTTCCTGATGCCTGTTAGCTCAAAGAGCACCATGGGTTTTACAAGCAACATATCGCAGTCATATGGTGATAACTTATACCAAATCAAAATCCCATCTTGCATAACAAAGTTGAGCCGTACATCAAATCAAGTGGTTAAACCTTTGACCTATTATTGTGACCTTCAGCCAGGCGAAACAGTGATCTACCATCCATCATGTTACCATGGTGAAGCAATGTTTCAAGTTTGAAGTTTATCAGCAAATATTTAACAGGTTATGCTGTTCACAACGTATGTTTTAATCTTTTGTAAAAAAAAAAGTAATGGCAGTATGGCTTCAATATTATTGTTTTGAAAGTTGGTGAAATCCAATCCCATCCATAAACTTAACAAGAGGAAGCCATATTCAAAGTATTAAAACACATACGCACACACAATTTGCCTTGATTTTTGATGTTTGTTAAGAAAATAAAACACTCACGTTTACATAAAAATTATTCAATGGGTACAAAGCTTGTACGGACGGACCAGGAGAAATCTAGCAGTTATTCAAATTTAACGGCCATATTTGCTCACAGAGACTTTGATCCAGCCGCGGTGAATGACCTTGTTTGTAACGATCCAACATTTTTAACCTTGTAAGAGGTGTGGCTAACATGGTTGACTCGGAGTGATGTCGGTACATCAAAGTGTGTCTGAGATGTGACAGCAGATGGAAACATTTCCAATTAAAATTTCTGGCACAATTTTCTGTTTTTTTTTTTTTACTTTTACCAGGCTTTTAAACTACCGTTACCTTCAAATCTGGGGGTAGAATTATCAAAATACCTCTAACTTTTACTTTTTAATGGAATTAACTCATGTGATTCTGTGAAAAACAAAAATACAGAATATATGGGTGCATATGTGACTTCAAGTTAATTGGTCACTTTCTTTGTAATTTATCGTCATGCGCAGACTGATCGGATAAAATTTTTAAACTTAGACCTTGGCCACATCAGTTTTAAATCCAAACATATTCAAGACAATATCATAAAAAAAAAACGTGTGTTAAGTTCTATAAAAATCTGCAAAAGGATGACACAGCGAGATACATGTAAATAAAAATTTGTTCGTTCTGCCGTGAGCTTGGTCGGTTAGAACATTGGCTCTGCTGCCCAGAGACCCAAGTTTGAATCCTGCTGGAGGCAGGCAAATTTTCTTTCTCTACATTAAAAATATATAAAGCAGGATTCCACAACAAATTGTTTCCCAGCGAACCCTGAGATCTGAGACAACAAGGTTTCCAAGAAGGACCTGTCAACCAACCCACCAAGGTTAATAAGCAAGATATACCTTTTCTCATCTCCTTGTAATGTTTTTTATATGTTTTAATATGGCTACACTGGATTCAAAGATCTTGTATATACAGCAAAAACTATTGGTTGTTTTCATATTATTTGTAAATTGTATAAATAGTGAATATGTTAGATTGTCATATGCCATATGCTTGAGAACGGTCTTAGGATCTAGACCAAAATGTTGCGTACTAATAAACCTAGAAGTTGTAATCCATAAAAATGTGTCTGTGTGTTATATACCTTGTTGTCCAATAATTTCAATGTGAAGATGTGACAAGCCACAGGCTATAGAATGCGCCATTCTAATCATCTCTGGAATAGACACGGTGGTCCGATTTAGATAATCATACAGGGAGCCGTTGTCATGGTAATCTGAGACAAGCCATAACTGTGTCCATGAGCCAATATCTGAAAGCAGAAGCAAAAACAATTGAAGATAAATGTGAGATATTTGAATTTATAAGTAATTGGTATATATTTTTGTCAAGAGAAATCCCACTGGCACAGGGATATCGATACATCACCTACATGCACATCATTTCCTAGCTAAATCCTCAGAGACAAGTTTCTTGATAAATCTTAATCTCGAGTTGTTATGGACAACCTAGACATCTTGAGACAGATAATAACAGGTAAATGGTGAGGAATGAAGAGTATTGTTTAGAGCAAGAAATTAACGCATAGGTCTATAAACCAAATAAATTAACACATTGGTATATAAACCAAAGAACTAACGCATAGGTCTATTAACCAAAGAATTAACGCATAGGTCTATAAACCCAAGAATTAATGCATAGGTCTATAAACCAAAGAATTAAATTAACGCATAGGTCTATAAACCAAAGAAATTAAAGCATATGTCTAAAAACCAAAGAAATTAACGCATAGGTCTATAAACCAAAGAACTAACGCCTAGGTCTATAAATCAAAGAATTAACGCATATGTCTATAAACCAAAGGATTAACGCATAGGTCTATAAACCAAAGAATTAACGCATAGGTCAATAAACCAAAGAATTCACGCATAGGTCTATAAACCAAAGAATTCACGCATAGGTCTATAAACCAAAGAATTAACGCATAGGTCTATAAACCAAAGAATTAACGCATAGGTCTATAAACTTAGGATAAAGACGTTTATGAGTTATCAGACAGAGAAGGGAGGTTTGTCTTAACCAATAGGTCCTGAAGAGCTTTGTTCCTCTTGTGCTCTTATAATTGGTCGCAATTAGAGAGGTTTAGGTAGGAATTTTAGTTATATATATATTTCAACCTTATCGCCATGCTGTCATTCTCAGAACTGGAGGAAGATTGTCTTTCAAACAGAGTTCTACGTCACACAAGTGACTTTACATTTTGTTGTTGTGTTACTGACACTTTGCAGTGTTGGAATACACTGCGGTTATACAAGAGAAATACCCTTAAGCAGGGAATTAAATACCCATCAAACTAGGCTCAGGAAACTCTCATTAAGCATCCACAATATGCTGACAGGTTAAGATGACTGGCTTTATGAAAACGGCAGAGAGCACCTGCTACGCAATACTGTCCCTGAAAAACATGGTTAGAGATAAGAAAAGCACTACAGTATGTATTACTCCATCGGATATCACATGTCTGATTGTTTCCATAAGATTGATGTGTCTCATAGGCTAGTTCCACTGGGGTTTTCAATAAATAAAAACAGGACTGTCCGTCCTCCGGAAAGGAAATAAGATAAATTTTCCGCTTTAATATCACCTTAGTTTTTAGGTACTATTTTTTTTGTATCCCTATCAGTTTGTTTGAATGGGGTTTACATCATACTTAGGTTATTTGACTCCTGTAAGGCAACGCCAGGCCAAAGGGTGAAAGAAACCACCCTAACCACGCTGGCAACACACAATACACGACAATACATATTTACAGCACGAAAAACAGGACAGCACAATAAATTGGCTTTCTGATGCCCTTTAACTCAGAGTGCACCTGGGCATAGGAGGCTCCCATCAAACCACCCGCTTCTGTCTTAAAGACAAATCAGATTAACACATACACTGTAGCTGAATGTAAACCATTTATCTACATCCGTCAGCCATGATTTGAAATCCTGTGGGTTAAATGCTAAAACTATAAGTATTATGTATATCTGTACCTTTGTACAGCTGTATGTCTTATTGGGTTAATAAATAAATAAAATGAACAAACAATGATTTTCAATCCTGTCTTTACAGGACGATTAATCCGTCACACTGAAATTTCAAGTTAAGAAATATTTTGCCAAATTTTTTGAATTTTATTTTCCAATGGAGAAATTAAAGTAATTTAGTTTCAATTTTAAAAAATTTCACTTATAATCTGACATATAGAGTTACAAAAAGTTAAGAAAATTGATGTTAATGTATTTGAAATAAGGTTTGAAATTTGGCTAAGTTTTTCTTAACTTTAAGAAAGATAGCTCTATGAATACGGACCCTGTTTTTTTAGTGCTATGTAAGATTTGAGTGACTGAGTAAGAGTGATCACAATATCAACATTTCATCCTTGGTTGGACAGTGTCTTCTTGATAAAGTTCTCCCATGTACCCTGTAGAGCATAGTGTTAGCCAGAGGGGTATCTCAGTGTCTTTGAGACACCCTGGAATCATAGTGTTAGCCAGAGGGGTGTCTCAGTGTCTTTGAGACACCCAAAAGCCATTTGAGACACCCTACTTCAATCAAATTTAACATGGGAAAGAAAGGAAAAATTTCAAATTGAGACACCCTGTTTCTGTGAAAATAGTGATTTAAGACACCCTCTTTTTGATTTCTGGCTAAAACTATGCTGTAGAGCAACTATTTTTATTGATAATTTGTTGTTGTGACATTACCCTGTGTGAGGCAATTTAGCTTATATCTGGTTCCCACAGTCTGTACCACGTTTTGAAATTTAATGTTGACATGGGAGGCACGAATTTCATTGAAATTCAATATTTATAGGAATGTTGTTCATTGTGAGAAACTTGTGTATTGGAAACCTGTGTGAAGCATTTAAGCTTACATCTTGCTACATGTAAATATACCTATGTTTAAAAATAAATGTTGCCATGGAAACCACAAAATTTATCGAAATGACCCCATTTTCATTAGGAATGTAGTTCTGTGTTAGACAAGTGTGTATGCAAAATGTTAAAGCCCTCTGTGAAGCAGTTTAGCCTATATCTTAATCACATGGTCTATATCCAGGATAAATTGTTTGTTTGATTGGAGTTTTACGCCGTACCCAAGGTTATTTCACTTATATGACGCCGTGTCAGCCCAATCTGTGAATGAAACCCCCGTAAACGCTGGCAACATGCAAGACAGGATAAAATATTTACTTAACATTAACACAACAGGACACCACAACAAATCGGCATCCTGTGCCCCTTAGCTCAGAGCGCATCCGGGCACAGGAGGCTCCCAACCAACAACCCGCCTATATCCAGGTATGTATATGAGATATGAAAACCCTTGGTGAAGCTGTTAATCTTTTATCTTGTCCACATCCTCCATACGGACAGACGTATTATGTGACGACATAATCCCATCGGGCATACATGTACATGTATCTATGCCGATGGGATAAAAATGCATTGATTGATTGATTAGTGTTTCATGCTCTGCTCAAGTCAATTTCACTTATAGGATGGTGATTTATTACAAAAGTAAATTGCCACATTATCACAACCATAAAATGTTCAGTATTTTGCCATGTTGGAAAAAAAATATAGTGCCTAAGCGCCAGTGTGAACGCAACCGAGTCACAGCGCGGTCAAATGTTGAAATAATAGTTTGGTTACCTTTATTATCTGCTGCAATAAATCCCAGTATGTTTTCATGTCTGAGCATCACTGTTTGGTAAATTTCAGCTTCTCGCGTCCAAGACCGTTCTTCTCTGGAAGAAAATATCTTAACTGCCACATTTTCGCCTTTCCACTGCCCTCGCCAAACTTCCCCATAGCGACCCTGCCCAATGATTTCCTTCAAAGTGATTTGCCTGGCAATGGTTCTTTGCACCAAGAGAGGAAGTCCTGTCATAAGAAAATAGTCCCTTGTTTGAATTAAGTAAATTGCACCAAAAAATTAGGAACAATATTATTAATTTTTGGGAAATAAATTTCCAACTACTAAAATGTTTGCTTAGATTGAATCAATCCCTTTGATAATACAAGTACATGTACACTGTAGCATGGATAGCGAATTTGAATCCTTAACATTTTTATTATTGCAAGAATGATGGCTAATGGGCACAAGCTTAACAAATTTATGGAATTCATAATACTGAAACTTTTTCCGGTTGTTTCAAGTTTGAATTTCAGAACAATTTCTATACTTGTTTCGCTTCTTTTTTTGTTTGTTTGTTTGTTTGATTGGTGTTTAACGTCGTACTCAAGGGTATTTTTGAAATAGGTAAAGTTGCTAGTGATTACTTCATTTTTCTAAAAATAGCTCGATGTTGTCATCTAAAGCTTACTTTCAACTCTGACAAACTTGCATAAAAAAAAAATAGATGCAAACATTCATACAAAAATACAAATATAAGTCAATAATGATCTTCTGTTTTGTGTACAAATTATTGAGGCATCTCAACTTTTGCACAAGATCATGCGAACTTGCTGTTGAAGACAAATTAAACCTCAAAGTGAAACTACATGTATCTTGACATATTTTTGAGTCGTTTAGAAAGTGGCTTTCACAGTATTTTCGTTTTTTGGGTGCCTGACTCTGAGGGTCGTGGGTTCGATTCCCCCAAGGGTCTCAGCCTGCACAATTCTCTGAACTAGAATCTGTTCAGTATCAGAAAGTGTTATCCCAAAAAATACTGTATATGTATCTTGCTTCTCTCGAAAATATAATAATAAATCATGGAGTGAATTTCTCCAAGAATGCTGATAGTTTATGATTTTTCACAGATACAAAAAACTCCAGTCAGAATGGCTGTTTCTGAACACTGTCAAAGCAAAGAAAGCCAGGAGTTCAAAGCTGTGTTACCTCTGACTAGAGAATGACAGCTGGCTAGGTGGGAAGCCCTACACAAAGCTGTTTTTGTTATGTAATACAAATGACATGTCTAATTTTAACTCAACACTGTCTTAGAAAATTTGACAAATTATCTATTTTATATGAGTTTTATTTTTCTGTCAATGGGAGGCTTCTTTTCCACCAAGGATTTGAAGCCTGAGAGCTGCCATTTCATCAATAAATCTCATGAAATACCGGATGACCCTCCAGTGACACATGACAAACTTTCTCTCAAAAAAACTATAGTGACTTTGACCCCACAACCCTGAAATAAAATTGATTGATTGGTTAATTGATTGGTGTTTACGCCATGCTCAATGGTATTTCACTTATATGACGGCGGTGTATTCCAACATTTGACAGCGACTCAAACACAACCCAAAAATGTGAAGTCACTTAAATGTGATCACTGTTGGAAAGATAATATTCCTCCCGTGCTTAAAATGACAGCATGAATATAATCTGGAAACATACTGCCCTTAGCCAGAGGGCCGGAAATTCAAACTTGTTCAAGATAATTTCATAATAGACATGTTAATAAGATCATGTATGACAGCATGAATATAACAAAAACATGACGACTGAGATGTATATACCAATATACCCAGAAGTTGTAAATCCATCTCAGTCGCATAGTATTAGCCAGAAGGGTGTCTCGGTGTCTTTGAGACACCCAGGAATCCATTTGAGACACCCTAATTCAGTCAAATTTAACATGGGAAAGATAGGAAAAATGTCAAATGAGACACCCTATTTCTTTAAACTAGTGATTTGAGACATCCTGTTTTTGATTTCTGGCTAACACTCTGCTCAGTCATCAAGGTTTTGTTATGTACCCAGCTTCTAAATGCCACCTAAACAAGAGCATGAATTTACCCAAAACATACTGCCCTTAAGACAGCTTAAAGAAAAAGCCTCAACTCTTGTCCAACATGTACCCTTCGTCCTTAACAAAATCAACCTCTTTCCACTTAAAAAACTACACATTATCTTAAGGTGAAGAGAATCGTGAAATTTGTATAAAATTTTGAGTTGAAAAATAAATAACAGTTCTAAACCTACATTTATATTTTTAATTAATTACTTAAAACTTCTGCTTAACAAACTTCACATTATGTAAAGCTGAAGAGAATCGTGAAATTTGTACAAAATCTTGAGTTGAAAAATAAATAACAGTTATCAGTAAACCTACATTTATATTTTTAATTAATTACTTAAAACTTCTGTTCTTAGGTTTGTTTGTTTGTTTGTTTGATTGGTGTTTAACGTCGTACTCAAAGGTATTTCATTTATATGACGACGAATTCTCCACTTCTTAATCTGCTCTACTCATTGCGGCGGAAAACCAGGAGGAAACCTCGAAAAAACTGCCCCTGCGATTACCTCAGGTCCACTGGGAGGCTTAAAACCGTGCGGTACATCGCAGGAGGATCTGCAGTCAGACGCGCTAACCACTGAGCCACGGCGCTTGCCCCTCTGCTCTTAGGTTAAATTTGTTAAAGATTTAGGGTACATGTAGCTGGTATTACAGGAAGCTGTTGTCAGCCACTAATTGTCACTTACCTGAGCCGGATCCAGAATGCGACCACTCAACCGTCTCCTGGAGGGTCTCTAGGCCATACGGGGTCATTATGGGCTCAATCTCAGGATAGGGTCCCCGGTCACGAGGTCGACCCTTTATATGCTGATACACAAACATAATCACCATGAGGATGATACATATAATACAAATAGGGGTTGCGATGAAGGCTGCCAGCTGTAGGGCGTCAGGGGTATTGGCTATAGTTACTGGTTGTTCAGCTGAAAAAAAGATATATATATACTTATATGATTTGTTTGTTTGTTTGATTGGTGTTTAACGTCGTACTCAAAGGTATTTCATTTCTATGACGAAGGATTCTCAACTTCTTAATCTGCTTTACTCAATCCCGCAGAAAACCGAGAGGAAACCTTGTAAAAACCGCCCCCACATTGTCAAAGTCACCTCGTGTGACGCCCTCATATACCTCAGGTCCACTGGGAGACTTGAACCCGTGCGGTACACCGAAGGAGGATCTGCAGTCAGAAGCGCTAACCACTGAGCCACAGCGCGGGCCCCTATACTTATGACGCCATTCTAAAATAAAGAATCAAATCATTCTCCCTACTGTCAAGTCTTTGACTCTAAGGTATTGACTGGCCATCGTATTGTTTACCTAGAAAGAGTTATCCCTCTTTGCTTTACGTAGCAAGGAAGTTAACATGTGTTAAGAAAGTACTGTTCACAATTTTATCTATTTTTTTCTGCCTTTTACAGATATCAAATTTAATCGGCCATATAACAACTTTTTTTCTTTGTTTAATTTGAAATAATTTGGTAGTAAAATTAAGACGATTCATTCACCAGCGCACTTTTTTGCGGAAACATTACTACAACAACAACAAGGATGGCCTGTCATTAGTGCTAGTGTTCTTCTCTGGCCATATTTGCTCACAAAGACTTTGATCCAGCCGCAGTGAATGACCTTGTTTGTAACAAGCAAACTTTTTTAACCTTGTAAGGGGTGTGGCTAACACGGTTGACTAGGAGTGACGTTGGTACATCAAAGTGTATCGGAGATGTGACAGCAGACTGACACATTTCCAATTAAAATTTCTGGCAGAATTTTCTGTTTTTTTTACTTTGACCAGACTTTTAAACTACCTTTACCTTCAAATCTGGGGGTAGAATTAACGGAATACCTCTAACTTTTTGATGAAAATACATATAATTCATGTGATTCTGTGAAAAACCAAAATACAGAATATTTGGGTTCGTATGTGACTTTTAATATACTAGTAAATTACTTGAATCATCTCTTGCTCCTTTTCACTAATTACCTTGCCTCAAATACAAGAAAATACATGTTCATGCGGGCATTACAAAGACATTTTTTTTTCACATAATGGTTTAATTTAAAATTGTCAGAAAACAACGGAGAAGAAAATCTGCATTAGAAATCAATTACTTTGTTTGTATATATAGTAACATATGCACTCAAAAGTTTTGAATTTTTCATCATCACATAATCTCATGAAAAATTTATATGTTAGAGGCTTTCCAGTAATTCGAACATCTACATGTAATTTGTAGGTTGAAGAAGAGTTTAATAATAACCAAAAAACAAAAAAATGAATTTTCTGTCAGAACATTATTATGTGGATGTGTCAATCAGCTGTCATAACTGAGCCACCCTTAGGTGTACCGACGCTACTCCAAATCAAATGTTAATTAGCCCTTCCCCCTCCCCCAATTCAAAATCTTAACTCTTTCTATATAAGGTCATGAACCCGGCGAGATCAAAAGGTTTACTTGAGGCATACGAGGAAAAATGGTCGGCCTTCCTTATGCTAAATTCAAATTATCTCATGATATCTCTTGGCTATTACTAGCCTTGAACTAACTTAATAATTTTCATTTCAAAGAAATTGTTTTAGTTTATGCACAAACTTCAAAAATTGGTTAAAATCAAGGCAATCAGAATTTGTTGTATAACCCTAATTTTGAGTGCTTATGTTACTTTAAGGTAATTTCAATCTTATGGTGACATGTCAGTTCAGTAGATGACGGAAACCACCCTGGCCTTGGTGTAGTCAGTTCAGTAGATGACGGAAACCACCCTGGCCTTGGTGTCGTCAGTTCAGTAGATGACGGAAACCACCCTGGCCTTGGTGTCGTCAGTTCAGTAGATGACGGAAACCACCCTGGCCT
>JAVFBZ010162777.1:7058-17506 GCA_032466195.1 Katharina tunicata
CTGACAATATGCGTGAGTTAGGTTTGGTATTCTTTTACGTTTTGAGGTTTGCGTTAGTGTTAAATGTGTACAAATTTCACCTTTGAGCGTTTGTGTCACTTATGGTAAAACGTTTAAGAAATATTGAAGCTTACTTTTTTCGCTGGCCAACTGCTTCAGTCTGACAAACATCAGCAGACTGGCTTAACATACAATCTTTGCTGAAACGAAACATATACATATATAGTGTTAAATCAATTACACTCTTCTGAAGCGCTTGACATGCTAAACTTTTCACATCTGCACAATAAAAAGTAAATAAACTTGTTAAGATTTATATTTGGGGGAAACCTGACAGAAAACGTTCATGAAATAGAAAGTTTGCAATGAAAATCTCCGATAAACCAAGATAAAATGTTTTTAAGCGTTATAGTACATACATTGGTAAGGATATATATCTTAGTGATCGTAACCTGAAAATGTTACTGGTAAAATTCCCAAAAGACATTACCACTATTAAATGTCAATAAATTCTCTAAAATTTACATCAAGATAATTGAAGGAAATATCAAGTGATTAACCAATGGAGGAATGTCTAACAATCATTATCTCTATGCACACAAAGTACTGATTGATGCCGAAATGCTAATCACAATGTAAATACATAATTAGATATATTTAAAAAAAATGGTTTTCCATTCCTGACAATATGCGTGAGTTAGGTTTGGTATTCTTTTACGTTTTGAGGTTTGCGTTAGTGTTAAATGTGTACAAATTTAACCGTTTGTGTCACTTATGGTCAAATGTAAACGTTACCTGAATAAATACTCTTCTAAAGGTATTCCATTGTGTATTCATTTAGTGTTACCTTTAAGTTGAATTCCAGGTACACAATCTTGATAATAATAGACAGCAGGCATTACGTTGTACCCGTTAAGACCTAAGCCTCCAAAGGATAATTATAATGTCAAATCCAGTCACCGTGTCAGATTGCCCGTTTAAGTAAAATATTGTAATTTTAAGGAATCTTAGCGGGGTAAGTCAAGCGAAAAATAATGACACAAAATAAACAGGATTGAATGATTTATGTTTAACCTCTTGTTCTCGAGGGAATTTCAATTTTATGACTTGATGATATACCACAACAGTTGATAGCTGCAATAACACAACCATAAAATGTTAAGGTCAATAACCATTAAAAATCCATTTATTATTTTGAAGTACTTTTCACCCATGGAAATTGTATATGAAAAATATTGGGCATATTGTGATACATTGAAAGAAAGAGGGGCTTTTGAGCTTTGGAAATTGTACAAATAAATATAGCATGTCCGATTAGATTGTGATCTACAGCCCTTTCGAACCCGGTTGTGTCTAAAAATCTCCATGAAAACAGAGGAACGGGTTGAATTTTCAAATCAAAAGTCAAAACCTAATTTTATTTTTTTAGCTACAAATGAACTATTGTCATATTTCACAAGGTATTATATCACAAATAACAATTTATCTACAATCTAAAAACCTCTCAACTCTCAGGTACCAAAATAACAACCAATCCACTCTTCATCGACTCTCTACCGGGGAGGGTTATAACGATCCTAATGGTGGTTCAAACGAAGTGGTAAGTAAAAAAAACAAAACAATCAAACAAACAAAAAAGTGGTCAGTCCGATTCACCTGCAGTGATCCTTGATTCTCTTAAGTGAGGCTGATGCAATGGTATTTGGCATTCTCTTGGAAATGCTTGAACAGAGTGAGTAACGAGAAACGTCCTGCTATAATCAAGAGCCAAATACTAAAGCATTACTCCTACATTGGATGCCTTCAATTCTTTAAAATGAATGAGTGTAGGGGGCGGAACGGCGAATGTGGTTTGTAAATTGGAAAATATCAAAAACAGAAACAGATGATTCATATATCGTGTGTTTGTTTATAGGGTAAATGTACACCAGGCACATGTTAAAAATTATCTCCACCGTCTCCTCCTGTCTAATCTGGTTATCGACGATCTATTAACGTAAAATCGAGTGTATTAAAGTACTTATCAAAATATTAGACGTCTCTATGTTCATCCATAAAGCATAAATTTATATTACACAAGTTTTAATTAAGAAAGGGTAGTTCGTATAGATAAATTAACTCACAACAAGTTCGAATTCAATTAAGGCCGTATTAAATTTTTTACAATTGTACCATGGTGTCATATCTGATTTACCATTGCAAACATTACAGATACCAGATTGAAATATAACTTTTAGAAGAATTCTATGTTATTATACTGATATTATTATCTTATATTTATGCAGTTCACTAGTGCATGGAGGGTTTAAGCAGACACACAAGTTGCACAACAATATATAATCATCCCCGCCACTGTTACTCTTCATGGCCAATAGCGAAAAAGGTCACCCCCTTACAGGGTTGCTGATCTTCCGGGCATTTCCCCCTAAAATAAGACCATAGCGTGACAGGAAATTCATCCTAATGAATGTAAGAAAGCATCATTGTAGAGTAATTGACTTTCGATTTACTTATGGATATTGACCAGGTTGTGAATATTTTATGATTTCATCTCTTATCAAAATTGCTTTGAATTTTAAATGATTGAAATGAAACGAAGAGGCCAGAGATTGAATACAAACAGATTATGCCTTAGCACAGTTGTTTCTCGTAGATTGAGTCAGTAGGGGCATATATACACTATTTCCCGAAAGTCAATGGCATAAGAACTTAGGACACATTGATTTCGCCAGGTAACAGATGGAACCTTAACTATAAATAAAAACACGACTTCCACACCTGGTGGTTGCGTTTTGTGCTGGACAAAATTGCTAGTAATTTTACATAACTGTAACAAAACAATTTCCTCTGAATAGAATATTACTCATGGTAACCAACAGATTTATTGTTTGATTGGGGTTTTACCCCGGCAAAACTCACACTTCACAATAAAAATCTGTCAGGACAAAGTTATATTTAATGATAACATCACCTTGAAACCTTGACTTAGGGAAGTTTTCCCTACCTATAATCTGTTGACAAGCAATTCACAGTGAATAGAAAAATATTAGCGTTAATCGACAGATTTATTGTTTGCTTGGTCTTTTACGCCAGCGAAACCCATATTTCACAAATAAAATCTGTCAGGACAAAGTTATATTTTATGATTTTATCCTATCGATAGTGAAGTTTTCCCTACCCATCATCACTTCACATGCCAACCAATTTCTAGCCATCTCTATCTTGAGCACTTTAAAATTGTGAGTTTTGGAAATCCAAAGTGTATGGGCGCTACTTTTGAAGCATTGTGAGGTGCAAATCGATTTTATCACAGAATGTCTCTTGTGATGTAGTGAAATCCCTAATCTGCCAGTCACACTTCACATAATTTCCATTTCCTGACTGGATACATGGTCCTCATTACCGCTCTGCGGGTGTGATCTTAATTAGACAACCAGTTATAATACAACCAAAGAAGATCCAATCGCAATACTTCATTTATAGCAATGAATAAATACCAGGTTATGC
Organism: Katharina tunicata; assembly: GCA_032466195.1. Lineage (NCBI taxonomy): Eukaryota > Metazoa > Mollusca > Polyplacophora > Chitonida > Mopaliidae > Katharina > Katharina tunicata. Next base: position 10,566 of record JAVFBZ010162777.1, read on the forward strand.
GAATCAACCGCACACAGATTGAAACCCAGAGTGTTTTATGTGACCTGGATTCCAAATAATACAACGTTTTAAGCTGAAAACTAACAATAGTTTTTTACATTAACTAACGTTTCAATCGCCATGGCACACTTTTTGATTTAGATAAATTCATTTCTGGTACGCAAAGCCAAATTTTTGTATAATTTATATGTGCAAATGTTCTTATTTAATACACATTCATGATTTATTGGACCTTTCCAAAGTGTTATTTTCGAAATATTGTAAGCTTACTGTAAATCTGACAAGCAAAAACGTTCTATAAACATAAGCAACTGTCTACCTCTATATGGGTCCAACCATGATATTTCACATAGGAGGACGAACACTTCAATGAGTTGTAAAGGATGTTCTTGTTATATAACATGGTCCTCAAAAATACTTGTCCTATATGACGACTTATAAGGTACGTTACAGGTATCAGCTTGAAAACCGAAAGAAAATCTCGTAAAAAACACCCTGTGATCTCCCCAGCCCCCGGAAAATATCCCACATAAAGATAGATACAAAGGACCCCGATAAGAAACACAATATGAAACCAAAAAGACACCAGCCCGAGTCATTGATAAAACTTGAGACATAGGAGGAATAAGTGAGTAGAGCAAGCTGAGAAACTAATATTAGCCAATAGCATATACATATCAAGCATTGTAAGCTGAACAAGCTCAGAGGTTCTTTGACAAAATCACTAAAGACGCTTATCAATTTTATATTCATCATCTTTTATCCTCAAAAGTAGGTTCAAGATCTGATTGTTCAAAACGCCGGCTTTCACCAGTCCTCTTACAATTAATGTCTTCCCTTTTTTTGCTCTTTGGTAGTCCAAGCGTCTATCGACCTTTCTATGTTATATGTAAGCTCACCTTTGCGCAATGGTGAACCAAGCCAAAATATTGACATAATTGTATATGTTCTGCACAGGAAGAGGTGTGCCGCCAGTTTTTGTATGCATTTTCCCTGGCAGTGTGTGGAATTACAACCGGGCCACCTATATCTTTCATAACAGCATTAACAGGTGAACTAATATTATACATTGATAATTCCTGCCAACGGTTTTGTTTATTAATAAGAACTTGTTTAACAGCCGGAGTATTGTGTCGAAGAAAATTTATATAAACTGTTGTAAAAATACAGTAAAATGCTTATTAAATTTCTACGTAAGATACCAATCAAATGGCCTGTAGACTATGCAATACGATCTGATCTCCACATGTGGTCAGCCGTGCAGCTCGTTGACGACCTGTTCTGAAAACTAGTAAGTATCAGTCACTTGATCTGGATGAACTGAACAGCTCGTTTGATTTAATTCCGTTGTGTAAGGCCGCAGATGGTTCTAGCATAAATAATACACAAACTCACATGTGTAGACTGTTGTAATATTCACACCCCAGCAAACGTGATGAAATCGACTTAATAATGGCACGGTATTGTATTTACATGTATACTATTATTTGTTACATATACAAGAGAAATATGTCAAATAAAGATATTCATTACTATTTTATGTTCAGACGATATCACTTCATGGGTTTCTTAGAATTTAAGCATGTTTCTCGAAGACAGATGACCGACTCCTTCAGGAAACCTAACTGAATATTATTTCCATGTACATGTTAACAATATTTTTGTCGTCTTGTCTTGAGTTGGGTTTGTCTCACGGGAATAAAATGATTATTAAATAAATTGTGATCACGGAATAGCATGTACAAGGATAGAGCAATAATAAAGAAACTTTGTGTTTGCTTCTAACTTTAATTAATTAATGTTCTTTTTTGGATACCAGTTTTCCATCAGTCCTTGTTATCTGGTATTGTTTTTTGATATGGGCTTCTCAATTCAGTAAATCACGAAATGTATGTACATGATGGTATCGATTTTGGTGCATACCGGATACACATCCATTAAGATAACAACAAGGCAAGATAGCAACAAAATTGCAGACTATGATCCATCAGTTCCAACAAATAGTGTGTCTTTTAAGCTGACACATGTCTAAAGTAAATCCACTTCAAACATTGCTGAGTTTTCATCGATAGAACAAATCTCTCTAACGTCTTTAACCTCTAATACCGTGAGCGAAGTTATCTTTCTGAATGATATTATCTACTTAAATACGGCCTTCCGAAACTACAAACCGTTTTTCAACAAATCGCACCGAGATCAATTTGTGTCGAGTGCCATTTGCTAATGGTCACATGGTCTACTTTTTGTAGCAACAAACGTGTTTAAAAGTTTTCGAGCTTAGCAATAGAAAACATGGGCGACGAACGGCCTTGACAACATCGATTGTGCAAAGAAATTGTGTATATACAAGCCATAATTTAATGATACCAAGAGTACAAGGGTTTATCTACAAAGTAGATTTACATAATAAAGCCAAGCGGTCCAAACAATATAGAAGAGAGGTTCAATGGCTTGTAATGTCTGTGCGACATAGGTAGTTAGTGATCTGGAACGAAAACAAAGATCTTCATAAATTGCACTCAGAATGAACAGATCATTATTTACAAATAAGTTTATGTGATAATGTACGTTGCATGCTGGTAAATATAAATGAGAATTTTTTATAGAATAGAATTTTACGATATCATGGTCACCTAAAGAACAATGCAGCGAGTTTTATGAAATTGAATTTTCAATGAATATCAGAGATGAAATGATCTCACTTGTAAGATGCGCCATGATGTTGACTTATTATTGCAAACGGTTGTTAATATAATTGTTCTTTTATGCATCCTACTATTTTACTCAGGTATAGAATTAGTGCTTTACAAAGTCAATAACTACTATTCTTTAATTTTTCGATACCGCTGGAACACATTTTAATTTTATACCAATCTATCACAATGGCTATGTAAACACAATAAGTTACAGCTAGTTAGCTGCAGTTACAAGTGTTTGTAATGTGGAAAAAACAATTTGTTTTATTTGTGCACTGTAATTTAACGGTGAGTCAGTATCTTTAAACACAAACCCAACTGGGCAGTTGAACTTTGATCGGACTTTGTAACCCACTAATCCATATTAAAGTGGATTCCTGTAAATGTTAAATACAATGCAAACTCTTCAATCTATCCGAATGACAGGTGCTATGTGATAGGCTTGGGAAGTGTTCTCGTTTTGATCACACACCTAAAGGCAAACCGTACTTAACTAAAGGTCGATCCACTTACCGTCAGAGAGTGACAGGGTTAGTTAACGACAGACTGGTGATAGCCATCATTACATGGACGCGGCTTCCTGGAAATATCGTCGTATTTATGTCTAAAGGAAGATTTGTTAGCGTGCATAAGACAGCATATCGAATTATCCAAGGCTATTACATGTTAAACAAGACATACTTTGAGAGTCATTATCTGATGTATTAGGAGTTATATCCTAATAGAATATAAAATATAACACAATCAACATAGCTGCTATTAACATATGCTTCATGACATTATTATATTATTTACTTAGATATATACACAAGAGCTTTAACGATGGGAGTATAGGCTTAACATTGCATTTTTTGTACATTACAAAACATAACTTTGATGGATTTTCGTCTTCTGGATAGCTTATTAATACACATAGAAGTTGAAAAAAAAACATTAAAATTATGTTTTGTTACGTTCCCAGCTTCTAAATGCGGCTAAAACAAGCTCTTTGTATTTGTTGTATCTGTATTTTATGCACATAAGCACATAGTTTCGGCTAGTGTTCAGACTAACGACTAGTGATACTTGATCGCCTCTCAAACCATGCCGTTGATATAAAACAAGCTTATTAATTGCTTTAAACAAATTTTTTCCGAGTAAAAAATAATTTCTTTACTCAGTATAACTTAACTCAGACAATTTGCTTTGACGAAATTTCTAATGGTCACATTTTGTTATACCATGCTTTTAAAGGAATAATATTGTATTAGTGCGCGCCAGAGCCAGACAAATGTATATAAAGTAATTGAAAACAGTACTCAGCCTTCGAAATGTGTTTTGAACCATAGGGTAGTTTCATTGAAACTTCGTACGAAAACTTGTGATGACACCTTGGCAGTTTAACCTGGGTTGACGTCGATGCAAACTTTTCGTACGAAGTTTTATGAAACTATCGTATGGAGTAGAGCATCCAAATTCTTCACATGCCAATGAAGCATTAACAAATGTTTTAGCAATTTGTTGACGCAAACGTTGATGGAAAATTTACGTATGTTCTAAGATATAATGGTGTGAAATGCGTTTATTTCTGTGGGTTGCAACAATAGTGATATTAGGGCTAGACTGGATAAGACCAGTCTCCATGCAGACTCATATTATTTGATTATTTGTGACTAACCAGTCGATATGGTTCGGTTATAATATATAAATATATATCTGGAATTAGTTACTTCTATTTTGCGGGTCTGCAAAACAAACCGTTCGCTTGAAAAAAAAAAAAAAACACCAAGTTTTCCTTCTTGAAATTTAACTTAATAAATAAGTGTTTTCCTGTTAAAGGTCGATTTTGTTAAATTACTGGTGGTTTTGAAAAGGCCGGGAGGAAATGTATCAGAAACTGCTGCAGAAACTTCAGTCAATGCCGAACACGATGTCGAAGGGGTAATTGAAAAGGGTTAGGGAGGCCAGTGCCCAACTAACTGAGCTGCGTCCACTACTTTGATAATCGATTGACATTCGTCTGGGTTTATGGCCAACATGTGCTGTCGTTTGAACGGGAGCATTCTTGTGTGGATGGCGTGAAATAGGCTTCTCGGTTGGCAAATTGCACTAATCCAAGTTCTTTCACATACAAAAAATAATATGAAATCCCACTATTCGCCCTATCTGCAGCGTTACGATTACATTGTAATTTGAACACACATGGGTTGGAAGACTGGTTGCAATAATTTATTGGATACACTGCATGCTATGGTGAGCTAACCAGGTTGGTCACAAGGAGAAAATGATAACTCAGATGGTAAAATATATCTCAATTAGGATAGTTATCATATTCCAGTCGGGATAGGAAAGCAATCAAAACCGAGGTTTTTCCGTCGTTCTTCATTGCGGGCGAGCATAGGTGTTTCTTGATTTTTTGTCACAACAGTTCTTAAATGTTTTAAAATTAATATTATATCGCATTATTGATGCTTGGTGTAAACTATAAGGCAAACCTAAATAGTACGGTCCACATCCTTGGGAAACTTTATGTTGAACCAAACGGTGTATTATTTACCCCGTTGAGGAGGTTCACGCTGGCTTGGTGCTCAGCAAGTTTTGGGTACACAATTTGCCTCTTGAACAATTTTAGTTCCATAGTGAAGTGAATAGCTGTCAGGATTCCGGCATACATATGATCTTCGTTTGAATTAATCATTTTCGTGTGATTAAGGGGAAGACCCAAGGTATCAGCTATCTTGACAGTGAAAATGCAGCCAAATATGATTGTCTTCGAGAAATAGATATTCCGTTTTGAAAAATGGAACATACAAATTTTCACTTCAGACCGAAAATTCCGTGTGCATTTATTTTTGATGGACCAAAATTGAAAGAGATGGATATGCTCCCGGTTTCAGAATAATCCGAGCACTTATACACATGTATTCGTTATATTTCGTCCTAATCACTAAGGAAATATTTCACTTATTTGTCAACAGAAAGAACTTTGCCTAATGGGTTCTTTAAATGCTGCTGTGTTGCTATATTTTTTTGCCTCTTATTTTAATACCACCTTACTTATAATAGCCAATATGTCAATGATTCGCCTTCTGAGTACAGCAAGGTTATATCCGCTGTCCACTGATAATCAACACAATACATTAAAAGTGTGATGGTTCAATTGTGAAGACCTAAATATGCTGGTTAATGAAAACTGTCTTTCACGAAAATAAAGTAGGCCTATCACTAGAGTACCTTGTACGACAGACTGAACACCTGCAGATATAAGTTCAGCAATGCACTGCAGTTACAGTAACTCAAAATTAAAGTATGATGAAAAAGAAAATATTAAGAAAAGAGAAATTCTAAATGCTGAAAGTGATCCCTGTTTTCTTCATCGGGAACAACCATCGTGTGTACGGCTGCCTTAAAATGGCACTTATCATGAATCTAGAAACCCGTTTTATTAGTTTGCACCAGAAAACGATCTAATTATTCCGTAAATGTTTCGATATATGTTATTTGCTAGTTGTCTTCACTGTTTATTTATTTAGTTATGTATCTACCCTTCTCTATGCATATTTGTTATCTGTGTGATATAGTAAATATCTCAACTGCCATAAAATTAACGTATGCTTAAACAGTTGTACAAATATTTGAAATAATTTAAGTTTAAATTTGATTCACAAGTAAAACGTCTGTCGTCGCTCCCCTTGTGGTGTGTTAATCATTGTTTTATCTAACTTAAATTTGCGCCATTCCTGCGCATGTTTTCGTCCCGGGCCTTTAGGTTACCATTAAAAAAACAACTTTTTTACAGATTAAAAATAGCACAAGCCATACTTATCTAGAACATGATACGTGTGTTGTCTAGTGGGTGTCTCTGTCCTTCTTTAGCCAATACCTTTTGCTATATCACTGATATAAAATGTTTAACAGACATCGATGGATACAGTGACAAATTTGTCTATTCTACTCATCCAACTGGTTTGTACTCTAATTATTAACTAAACAATTGTAACACCATCGTGAGGTAGAAAGGACGAAAGTATTTTCATAAAAACCGGGAATACCGTTAATGGTGACCTATACGAAGCACAAACATTTTAACCAATTAGTTACATTTAAACTCCAGTTATAAAAGATGCGGACTGCTCTAGGTAAAACTTGTTTTCGATCAGTTATCAGTTCTTAATTTAATACAAAATTAAAAATTGTCAGGAAAGGCGTTGTCGTAAGCTTTGGGTTTATTTCATACATGTGTTTGTATCTACTTTTAAGTTACGA
>JAVFBZ010162788.1:0-17506 GCA_032466195.1 Katharina tunicata
CTGTTCTGTCATTTAGCCTGATGTGACAACAGCTTTCATACTAAGTGCCTTGCTTGTCAGATTACAACAACAGCGTGGCTTCACGGTGTCTTCAGACTGAAGACACCGTGTGACTAAACCATTAGTTTAATTTCTTGCAGTACTGTATCTGTATCTCTCATGTGATATTAAATAATTTTTGATATTTATAGAACAGTCCTGAAGAGTGACAGTAAGTAAGCTTTACAGAATTACCGTAACTCTCGTTAAATTTCAACTAATGTAAACTGAAATCAGTTGAGATCATTGGCAATGATCAAAAGAGTCATTAGCCTCCCGTAGAGATTGTCTCGGACAAAACCAAAGACCTGCCTTCCGATTTTTTATGTAAACACTGTTAGTATATTTTTGTCTGTTCAAGTTTTCGTCACATTTAAGTAGATTGATATCTTCTTAAAAAAAACACTACTATTTAACCAGAAAAAAGATGACTTCTTATTTAAAAAAACTTTTTAAAAGTGATCTCTGTCACTGTTTTCTGGTTGTTGTTGTTGCACATGCTCCACAGGCCGCTAGGGAGTCAGTGTTTACAAAAGCTGGGTGTCCAACAGAGCTCTGCTAATCTGTTAAGGCCCCTAATTGGTCTTTTGTTCACCTTAAGCGCACAGCAGGGAATATCTTGTCTTGAGAAATTTTGAAATTATTATAAATATGTAGAGATAAATTTGTGATTTTATGTTCATGAGAAATTTTACAATTTACATGTATCCAGGGGTGACAACATGCATACCAATGGTGTTTTAGTACCAATAAGAATACTTGTGCAAGCCTGTGATGTAACATTTTCTATGGTAACCTAATATGGGTTACCTAAAATCTCCTAGGGTAACCTCAAACAGGTTGCCTAAACATAAATTTAGGGTAACCTATGTTCGCCATACCCTAACCTGTATGTTTTAGTCACTTTTAAGACAATTAAAATTAAGAAATTAAACAAAAAAGACCATTAGAACACATAAACAGACGTTCTTTAATTAATAACATTACGGTACTTTATAAAATAAAAAAGCTAAGGCAGATTAAATGTAATGAAAAGTAGGGGTGGCTATTGAGGAGAATATTACTATTGCGATAGTCCAAACAACTATTGCGATACATGTAGCTGGGCCACTATTGCGATACTATTGCAAAAAATTATACAACTCAATAAAATTGCTAAATTTTTTTAGTTTTTAATTAAATTATCAGTAGGCCTACTAGACAACCTCTTCTGCATATAAAGCGCACAGTAATTGTTTAAACAAGTGAAAGACACAGGTACTTTTGAGAGTTGATAATTAGTTACACCTTAGGTAGCAGTATGCCTGCAGACACACAGAGTAGTGAAATTTTGGAGCACGAGAATTTTATTTATAAACTTTGTTTTGAGTTGTATAATTTGAAGAACTCCAAACTCCAATGAAGTTCTATTTTTGTCAAAATATAAGTGCACATCGCAATTGCGAAGGTGCCGATGGCAATAAACCATTACAAATAAATTTAATTATTTCGGAGGAATGACGTCTCTGGAATTTCTAAATCACCAATTTGAACGATAAAGAAGCGAAAACTAATGAAATGGTCCGTGTACATGTATGAGTTTATATAAATACTTTTTTTTTTTTTTTTTGGCGTGAACGGTTATTGTGTTTTTGGGTAACCTGTTTCAGGTTTCCCAAATTTCAGTTTGCGCGAGCGCCATAACAGCACTGGTCTGCTTGTGTAACTTGTGTAAACACTAGTTAACAGAAGTACTGTAAACTGAGTGGCTCAGTTTGGATGAGCCTAGTGAAGTGGTTATTTAAATGGTGCTTCATTATGCCTTTCCAGAATTGAAAAGTGTCTGTTAGGTAAGACTAAAGACAGTTATGTAACTTATGTAACATTACGTAAGACTAAAAACAGTTACAGTAATGAGATCACCAGCAGGAGCTCAAAATGACTAGGTAACGGTCAAATGAGTAGTCTACAGTTTATGTTACATGTAGCTGATAGTGTTTAACATCATCCTCTGACAAGTGTTTTCACTTATATATATCAGGGTTAGAATTTGGCGCCTGTCCATCAGTCCGAGACAGATACAAATTCTGATGGACTGGCAAGACTGAAGCCAGTCTGTAGGACTGGTTTAAAATTTTAATTTTAATTTGAATTCAGCGCCTGTAAGTAAAGTTCTGAGATAAAATAGTTTGCAATGTGAATGATTTCTAGAAAGTAATTTGTAAAACCCATGCTTGTAACACCATTAGATGTGACCGTGCTCTCCTGTTGAATGAAAACTGGCCTGCCATCTTTTTGCTGATTCTCAGTCTAGCAGTCGAGCACACGACAACTCAGGACTGTCAAACTTTACTGTGACTGGGGTTGTTTCTTTCACAGATGGACGTAAAAAGGGAAGAGAGAACGAAAAACATCGGAAATCGTGCTTATTGCCTGGAAAGTTATACTTTCTAGCCGTGTGCGATGTGCACTTTCTTGTCATACTAAATAACAGACACAGGCGCAAGAACTTTTGTGTTGAGCATGTGGTGTCACCGTAGCTATGTAATACCATGACAGTTCACGCCAATGTCCGACTTACATGTAGGTTAAACAAAATTTTTTTCATCAAGCTTAGTTATAATTGTAGCCTACACTTACCGCAACTCACGCTAAATTACAATAAAAAATTCACCAACTAGCTACCCTGCTGTGCAGAGTAGAGCTTAGCTGTGGTACTTAAGGTGAACAAAAGAACGATTATCGGATTAACAGTCACTAACGTATTAGTGTGAGCTGTGTTGGACACCTGTAGTGTTGTAAAACACACACTGCATGGCTGGAAGCCCAGTAGCGTGCTAAGGACAAGGTGAGCCGCACGGCTCGAAGAAATGCAAAGTTGATCGGGAACTGCTGTCGGCATTGCTGAAAGTGATCGCCAGCCACCGATGTATAAACACAAGATAGCAACTGTTTTTGCTTCACTTGATAAAAAAGCAATTATATTAGAAGTTATCCATTATATTTTGTTACATATCTTACTTTATTTCATTAATTTGCTTGGCTTATCACTATACACCCGTTGTTTAAGGTAGGCCTATAAACGGAATTCGCAATTATTTTTCCTGATGTCACCGTAAAATCATTGAGGGCCTACATGTACCACAATTTATAAAAAAAAAACGTTGCATTGAAACAAAGACAAAATTAATTAAAATGAGGACGTTGCCTATAGACCAGACGGGTACTGGGGGTAATTGAAAGCTTGTGTTTATCTAATTCAGAGGTATAGGCCTATAGCTGTAAGTGCTCTACGGGAGGCTAATGACCGACTCTTGTGATCATTGCCAATGATCTCAACTGATTTCATTTTACATTGGTTAAAATTTTGCGTGAGGTACGGTAGTTTATATATTTAAGCACATTTAGCCTTATTAATATTTTTCTCAAGTATTTTATCTTTGACAACTGAGCGAGTGTAAAATATGCCACACTGCTTTTTTTGATCTTATTACATGTACATGTAGTAGTAATGGCTTTCCGTTTGACGACTGGCACTAACTCAGACGGACTGGTAAAAACTTAAGATCGCCAGTCCAACGGAGTGGTGGAGATTTTTCCCAAATTAGAACCCTGTATATATATCACCAGGTAGACATTATTCCTTTTGTATTACAATATGATCAGCCTAGCGCCAGGTTTGCAAGTCTCTTAATACAGGAATATCAAAACCTTGTACTTAAAATGATGAAACCTCTATCACAGAGACATATCATGGCGTATAAGAAGAACAAGTCTGTCAAGGACCTCTTGGTTAAGACGAAACTTCCTTCTGTATCAGATACTGTAAAGTACTTAATTTTCGCGTCATTCGCGGTTACAAGTTTTGTGCGAAAAATTAATTCCCGCGAATAAACATAAAACAGGAAAAGGCATTCACAACAATTTTGAGTTTATAATAACATTTTAATAAATACAGCTTTAGCAAAGTCCAGCTTTAATAAAGCCTGATTTTATCAGCTCCCGTGGCAACGATTTCGTCATGCGACTTGACAAGCCACCTGGCGTGTACTGGTTTGATCACTGAAGCCCTGGTGTCCACATAAACTGAGTTGTTTTCAGTATCGTTCTCCAGTTGTGATAAAACCTGAGGGCCTCAGGGAAGAACAGTTTTTGAAAAACTGACTGAGTTTATATATTGTATCCACCCTCGTTAAATAAAGTTATATATATATCCGCATACCATGTTTGAAAACACATTTTTAGTCGTCTTTGTATTCTATGTTCACACATAAATCCAAAGGCTGGAGTCGGTCTGTACAACAGGCGGGAACAAAGACAACCAACACGTTGTTTCGTTTCAACTTAGCCAGCAGGTCTGATGATTGGTGGGCTTTGAAGACATCACAAATGGCAAGTGATTTCTGGCGTGGACCAAGTTTGAGGGACTTTCGCTGTCTACGAATGTATGGCAGCAGAATCTTGTTGACGTACCGTAGCATGTATTCTTCGTTACAATGTGTCTGGTTTTGTGTGATATCCCACTCATTCGGAAACTGAATTTAGGGTGGCAACGATCAGTTTTTCCCGCATAAATAATTTGTGGGGGGAGTAGATCATAAGCCTTACTGACGGCTAACAAGGCTGTAATTTGTCTCTTGTCGTCAATTCCCGTAACGGTAACTTGCCAAGCACCTTTCTTCTCCATACTCCACTCTCCGCCAGGGACCATACTCACGCCTGTTTGATCCCAGTTGACAACAAGTTCATCGGGGATGCTGTGGCCTTTGACCGCCTTACGGACACCTGTGACAAAAACCTCTTGGATAGTGCTGAAATCCTCAGGCAGTCGCTTCACATCTTTCGTCTTCTTCCTCTTCACATAACCTAAACAAGTTAGAAAGGATTTGGCCCAGGCATCACCAATCATCAAATGTCCCCCATATTTAGGCAGTTTTGTCTTGTCATGTTTCAACAAAACACCTTCCGCTACAGCTGTCACATTTCTCCTGTTAATAACGCCACCACTTAGCCTCACTTTGGTCTCCCAATTCTGTACCATAGAATCGTACTTTGCACTGAGTAAGAGGGGCGGTCCACATACTTTCTTTGGTAGAGTAGAAACTGTTATCTGAGGGTTGTTTTTCGCTCGTCGAATGTAGGCTGTCTTCATACCATGAATTGTACTTTTATTAATGGTCTTCCAAACCGAGATGAAAACTTCCTTGCAGCTCGGGCAATGCTAATTTCTACAGCTGTCCTAGCAATCTTAGCCATGGTTTCATCTTTCTCTTCCGGGAAACAATCAACTCGGTTGCCTCATTTGCAGATTGGATTGTCTCGGCCTCGTCTAACGTAGCACAATCTTGGGGATTTGGCAGGCATGGCGAGGCAGGTGATTTTATCTAGAACATGAGATTATTTATCGGCTTTAATTAGTCGCTATCTCTGTGCCAGTGTGATTACTCTTTATAAAAATATATGAAGACGAATCACCGTATGCAGGCCTTATTTTTTGACGCGAACAATTGTTCGGTTATGTGAAGGTTATGCCAAAAAAATTTCACACGAACATGTGAGGCAAAAATGTGTCCGTCACTTTCGTTTTGATCTGTACTTACCCCCAGTTGCTTGTCACATCGTAAGAAAATAAGTGTGTCTATGACTTCTAGTCAAATACATTTTATTTTCATTGGTAACACATCATTCGAGGGCGGGAAATAACGGTCAGACATCGGATAATTTCCAACCTTTTTGAAGATTTTTCCGAGCAAAACTCGCTGTGGTCGGTCAATCTGGCCGAGCAAACCCATAGTATTTAATTAAAAAAATTTTTTAATGAGGCAATTGGTCGTATGTATTTATAGATTAAGGTACCTGACGTGTGTGTTTGTCAATGGTATCAATGTTTACTTGGAGAGCACAGTTGTGTTCCGATGTTAACCTAATCTAGCATTTTGATTGGATAAAAAGACATGGATGTTGACTAGGGCTGTCACGGTTCACCGAAATTTCGGTAAACCGCGGTTTGTAGCTTTCGGTTCGGTTCTCGGTTCAAAAAATATTTTTTTTAAATTCTGAATCAGATGATACTGATAAGATATAAAAATGTCCAATAGCCAGCTATTTGTTATTTATGGGGAGTTACTTACCCAATAGTCCAGAACTTTTCGAGAAAGCGCTACAAAATAATTTAAGTTTATTATATGCATGCTGCGTACAGTAGATCTCCCTTTCAAATCTCGACAGTAAGACAGTTTTTCTAATCATCACTACGGCTTTGTTTTGGGAAAGTCATTACTATATATTATAATTATTACTTTAAGGCATGTTGGTATTTATCCCGATAATAAAAGAAACTGTCCGATTTATTTATAATCAAATAATAAGTCAGTTTAAAGTACGTTTTTACATTGGAAATGGGTGAACAGTCTTGCTTGTTCATTCTCCACATCTCTACTGCAGTCATTGACTTATATAGAGTGGCGCTATTTTTAGTCTTATTAGAGACACAACACAACAGCGTGGAGAATGCGTCAGGTTTGTGAACTGAATTTTGACACGCGGCATGTTTTGGATGCACATAAAGCGCAATCTGATTGGCTTATTCGCTACAGTTTATCCAATCAAATCGCTTGTTTCTTCTGGTATATTTGTGACGCATGTAGTGACAAATGTCAGCAAAAAACAAGTCGCAAGTATTGAACTACATGTATTTCTTTTTTTATGTCGATGGCACAACAGACACATCGACAACACGTCACAACAGTATGCAAACTGTGTTCATTAAAAATGAAGTATACTTTGGGGCCAACGTCGACTATGGCAGCTCATATAAAACACAAGCATGGGATTACACTTGCAAAATCGAGCGTTAGTAAACAAGACTGATTGTGGTACAGCCGATGTACTACGTCTGTTTTTAAACGTCAGATGAAACTTAGTGAAGTTGACAGCTCACGGTCCTGTCTGTCAACTAAACAGGCTGATCGTTTTTTGTTTTTTTTAACTAAAAACATGGATATAAAAAAAACTAGACAGTCTCATGTCAGTCTGAAAATAGTTATACAACAAGCCAAAATGAATACCATACTACTACTCTAGTATTGATCATATTTTGATAGATTTGATATAATCAATAATCATCTTGGTCTTAACCTGTAAATTTCAGTACCGTATGTTTTTATTTGACTTAATTACTCATCAAGAAAACAATTATTAAAACTTGTTTTTCACAATTTAATTTGTGTTATTTTAGGCATCATGATGAATTTCTGTGAACCGAACCGACAAAACCGAAAACCGAAAGAAAAAAACGAAAACCGAACCGAACCGAAAAAAGGCTGAACCGTGACAGCCCTAATGTTGACCCATTTATCAAAGATGTTTCCCTTCAGCAACATGTGCACGTTGTCAAATTTTCATTGGTCAATAGTTGCGACCATCCAGAAAAATCGATAATCTGTGCAGTAAGCGAGAATTCCCGGGAAGCTTTAACAAAATTCGACTAATAATCTTTATATTTGAGCAGTTATCAACACTATTGAACCGGATATTTTTGTCAATAAGTTGAACAACAGGCAGATGTACAAGCACCTGTCTACCGACTTTTGTGACTTTCAAAACCGGGAGTTAAACCTACTTACAATGCTTACCGTCCAGTTCGATTATTCGTGGAAAAAATATATATTATTCGCTTTATGTAACCTTTCGGTTACGCAATTTGGTTTTTGCGTAACCGAACGGCCGTTCACGTAGGTGAAATTTCACGAGAACGATTTATAACGTTCTCGCCAGATTTTAAAAAAATCAGGCCTGGTATGGAGAAAAATCTTCCATGTACATGTAGTTGCAAACAATAATTCACGTATATTTATCAATATAAATATATTCAGTAATACTGTATGCAAGTCCAGCAAATCCATATCTGGCTTCACCTTACCTACATGTACATGTACACTGTACATGTAGGTTTATGCATTTATATACATGAAGTGATTAAATATGGCTGGATCACTTCAATTATTTGTAATAAATTAAGTTTTGATAAATGGTTTAACATGTGCTTTGGTCATTATGGACTATCACATTTTTATTTATTTGATAGTATTGATACTGTTACATGTCTCTTATTAAGCCTTCAAATTGACTTTTACAAACATTTTAAGGAGGCTTTATCTGACAGTCACATGATAGTCTCCTTTATGACAATAATTTTCCCACTTACACAAATCAGCTCTGTGATCTTCACAGGGTTACTTCTTTACTGGATTAGCATGCTTAGTCCTGTCATGTTACAATGAGCCCAGCAGTTACAGTTCACTCGGTACAACCAGCCCCATCAGTATGATAATTACATGTCATACCCGCAGGCTGTTTTCCTACCTGTCTACTTTTAACCTACGTTTTAACTCTTGAATTTTGTTTTGCCTGACTAATTTCTCTTTATCCCTTGGCAGGTTCTAATTTTTATTCTAAACATGAGTTTTTTTTAATATTTTATCAGATTTGGCTTCTTCAAGTTTTGCATCAGGTGTTTATCGTATGCATGGGTATATACATTTATGTACAGCTGTATGGTGTCATTGAATGAAAAGACACATGTCACATCTTACTTAATATCCATGTACATTAATACGTTATAAATAAATGGCATTTAGATCAAAAACGAAATGACATTACTGGGAGAAAAACACTATGCCATCTTCCTACCTTGTCCTGTGCTATATATATATAATTAAAAAAACATGCTAGCCCTGCTAGCCAGAGACCTGAGTTCAAATCCCGGTGGAGGCAAGCTAATTTTCTTTTTCTACATAATTTATAAAATATATATTTTTGTATAAATGTTTAGAAAGAAAATATTGCTTGCTTTCACCGGGATTCAAACTTGGTGTTTAACCGACTGAGCTACAGAGGTAGAATGACTGAATTTGTATCCAGGTAATGTGAATCTTTACATAAATGTTTGCATACATGTATATATATTTTATTATACATTGAGAAAGTTAATTTGCAGGCCACCACCAGAATTCAATCCCATATGTGTTGCGTTGCAGACATGCAACATTTTCTTTCTCTACATGTACATGTATGTATGCTAGAAACGGGGGTAAAATCTGGATAACTTAGTGCATAGTCCGAAAAGCTCAGACAATTGTTTTTGAGTAATCTTCTGTCAGGCAAAAACTAACGCCCGAGTTCTACCCATTGGACTTTCTTGTACATTTTTCTAACAAGCACCTTAAAAATCTCTCAAAACCTTTCACAGCAAACAAAATTGGCAACTACAATGCTTTCTTACTGTTTAACTTAAGTTCAAAAAATATTTTCCAGCAACTTTCATCATATTTCTTCATTTGTTGCGGGCGATTCCTTGCCTCGAAATCTATATACTAGTCTAAATGCTTACGTCACACGCACAATATAGGTCAGTGGACATGCAGACTGAGAAAGTTCTGTGTCTACTTTCAGAGTTCTATACAGACAATTTTCTTGAGTCCTGATTGGATTTTTTATTGAGATAAATTTACCGATGAGCAAGTGAGTTGATAATTAACGTGCAAAAGATTGTATCGAATTTCAGGCAACAGCAGATTTTTGGTACTAATTTTCCATGTAGGCCTACAATGCACAGATGAGGGCAATTGTTTATGAAATTTCATTTTAACAATAAATGGTTTCATGTTTTGGAGAATTCTGGTCATTTTCTGACTGACACAGTGAGAGTGAGACCCTGTATAGAACCCTGCCTTTTTATGAGTTAAATTTAAGAATATTCTTGGATTATTTTTGTCCCTTGAAGGTTTTTTTTTTTTTTTTAAAGAATGTTCAGTAAAACTTTAAGAGTGCATTTTCAGGGTCAATTTGTTTTCATTCGGTCATGTTACAGTATATGTCCGTTTCAAGGATGTTTATGCGGGCACATACAGAATTGTTGACAACAGTCTGATGTATGGATCTCGCTGTTTTTCGCTGTCAGTCCCGACCCGGGTTCGAACCCTGGTGGAGGCAAGCAAAAAATAATGTATATAGTTTTCAAGGTTGGAAATGGTGGCCTTTAATATAAATATGAAAACTTTTTATCAATTTCAAATAAAAAAAGGTTTAACATTAATTTTGTCATTATGTACAAAAATAGGCCATCTAACATTTCTTATTTTGAATCCTGGTTATGTAGACCAAGTAATATTGCAGACATACTGTACACTATATGTTTGGTGATTTTTTTATGTGGAAATCCATATTTTAATACATACATACATACTGTGATATATATGTGTACCTCTGGGCTGTATGTACAGAAACACACATGCCATGGCATTAGATTTTAGAACTGCGCAGGCTTTTTAGCTAGATGTAGGACTTTAAATACAAGGAAATACAATCCCAGATAAATATGTCCGGTGTCCATTCTAGCTGCAGAAGTGCAGATCCATTTAAAGTCTATTCTTGTCAAGTTTTTTCTCCCAAAATTTTTTCTTCTTCAACTGTTTTGTCACCCAAAATTAGGGGAGAGAAAAGGACCAAGAACAATGCATTGCTCGCAAATGAAAAGCAAAGTAAAATTGACAACATCAGCTTTTAGCATTTGTAGCTGCTTGTTTTTTTAAATTCATGATACCCCACCCAAGGAAGTCCCGATTCATGAGAAATTTAGTTAATGACGTGTGTAGAGAACACTGGGGTGACAAATAACAAACGTTATACTGAAGTAGCTCATTGGTTATTAATGAATTGTTTTGGTTTTCATAAAATACATTTATTCTAATAAGGAGTCTGTGTTCAAACTCTGGAGATTATACTCCCCTGTCAGAGTGGTGCACTGGTGCTCAACATTGGAGCACGCACTCACCGGAGTACAACATCAACTTTTATTACCTTGGCCAGAGCTACTGTGAGTGTCTTACATTCTATTAAATTAGTGCCCTGACGAAGTTCTTTTGGATTTATTGGTACATGTACAAGTGTTTGGTGTGTAAGCTTATAGTGGCGCAAACAACTTTCCAATGATGGGGAGTTTATTTACCGATTTATTTTTTAAAATTCTATAAAATAAAAAAAGCCAATTAGTTGCTGTGCCTTAAGGACGTCTCAGAAATCGTGTGGGTGGTTGTCAATGTTGTCTTCCTGTGCCCTAGTGCTCACTTAGCCAAGGGGTATCAGGAATTCTATTTGTTGCGGTGTCGTGTTAACATCCTGTGACGCTAGTTACATGTATGTTTTGCCAGTGTTGTTAAGGATGGTTTACTTCACCTACCAAACATAACAACGATGATTTTCAAATTCTGGGTACATATTGATTAGCAATGTCTCTGTCTAGTTGCTAAGACCAAAACCAACCGAAAAAAACTAACTAAAATTGCTAAATTGTCCACTTCTGGGTATATTGATAGGCAACATTACGGTCTAGTTGCTTAGACCGTTTTCTGAATGAATACTGAATGAATTTTCAATGAATAAGCTTACTAAATGAAATTGCTAATTGAAATTACTAAATAACCGTTTTCAAACAATGATAATATGGTAATTGAAATTGGTCTTATCAATATTGACAATCCATTATAATTTAGAACCACAGAATAGTTTAACATAAACTAATGTGAAGGAAACTTGGAAGATTTGAGTTCATTGTGATCTTTCTATATTTCATTGTCAAGTCATGCTATAATCAGCAACATATATATATTGTTTATGATGACATCCATCAAAGTTATGTTTTTTTTACGTTCACAGCTGGCAGCTTCTAAATCCCGCTACAACAAATAATTCCTTCACCTACATGTATTGGGCTGGCATGTCGTCATATGAGTGAAATAACATTAAGTACGATATAAAACCCCAATCAAACAAACAAATCTTATGTTAAGCTGATAGAACAATGTTTAACATTGCTGAGGCCCCAGGGTAAGTAAGTGATTAACAAATGCATAGCTCGCTTTTTGTGGTACATGCACTTCAACCAAAAGTAATAATTTTCTATTTTTTTTTTTTTTTTAAGGAAACCCGTTGCTCCTGTTTGCAAACCGCCGTGATGTTCAGATAATAGATGCATCCAATGAGAAAAGCAACCCAACGGTGATTGTGGGTGGGCTGGAGGATGCAGCAGCTGTGGACTTCTGTTTCTCTGAGAACCTCGTCTTTTGGACAGAGGTCAGTCTGGAGATGATCAAAGGAACCTACCTGAATGGCTCTGGTAAAAGTTTTGATGTTGTCACAACAGGCCTGCTGTCCCCTGATGGCCTGGCCTGTGATTGGCTGGGTAAAAAGATCTACTGGACGGACTCTGAAACGAACCGTATTGAAATGGCTAACTTGGACGGGAGTCATCGTAAAGTGCTCTTCTGGGAGGACCTTGATCAGCCCCGGGCCATAGCTCTAGATCCACTTAATGGGTATGTATGTTTTTATCTAATACAAATGTGCAAAATCAACAAATACAGTCAGGACCATATGCAGACCTGACAGGACTTGATACCTGTCCCCCCACCCTAAAAAAACAACAAGAAAACAGATAGGTTAGGCACATACTCCCCCCAAACAAAGGATATTTTGCGTTATTACAGAAAGACATGAATTCTAGATATTTTTTCTCAAGAAGTGAAAACTGGAGGCTTTCCGTTAATTTGACCCCCAGATTTGTAGTTTACATGAAAGTGAAAGTTTAAAATAATAAAAAAGATATTTAATTAAGGTTTTGTCAATTTGCTGTCAAAGCTGGGCCTCGCTTTTATGTAACAACATTACTTCCAAACATTATTTAGGTAACTTTAAGTTACTGACTTATGTATCCTTTGTGAAACATGACTTTAATGACCAAAATACCCAAGACATTGAGCACTTGTTTGAGACACTGACATTTTTATGTTTTAATGATACTATAACCAGTGGTAATCTGGTTATCACAATGATTATTGGGAATAATGAAGACAACAAGACCATCTCTTCCAAATTGATATTGCAGTAAGGATATCAGCTATTACAAGGTTAACATGCATTGTACAGTTCTCCAGCAATGTTCATACTTGTTACTTGGATAGTAGTGCTACTTACTGTAGCCTCCTGCTACATGACTGCCTTACTCAATATTTACTTTAGTTTATATACATTTACCATTGTCAATAAAACAAGGGGTAACCAATGCAGACATGTCCATACCAGTTAGACAGACTAGGAACTCCCCATGCAGTCTTGGGACATGCTGTCCTTTGTAATGCATTGTTATACCATATCAAAGCAACAGTACTTGTCCACATACACACAATATATGTATATAACATTATGCCTTGTGATAATACTATGTGCTCATGTTATAGGGCTCCTGATGAGTTCGGATCAAAGTCTGTCTGTGTTATAATACATACCATGTAGCTTGTTAAGTATGAATTTTGTAATGTCTTCGTTATTTTTACCTTATTTTTGATGTATGGGCCATTGTACGAAAAAGAGGCAGAAAAAAAAAGTTCCTACACCTTGCGTTGATGTCATTTGACATTTACCTATAAACAATAACATCTTGCTTCAATACAACATAACAGTTGTTTTCTTCCTTGTCGTTATGTACAGGTATGTTTATTGGACAGATTGGGGTGAGAATCCAAAGATAGAGCGAGCGGGGATGGATGGAAATCCTTTAAGTCGACAAGTCATTGTCAGTAATCATGTTTATTGGCCCAATGGTCTCACACTTGATTATGAAGACTCCAAAATCTACTGGGTGGATGCCTATCATTTATACATCAATAGCTGTAACTTTGACGGCAGTGGAAGGACTACTATCATAGAAGGGAAGGCTCATGTAGTTCACCCGTTTGCCCTCACTCAGTTAGGTGATAGACTATACTGGACAGACTGGCAGACACGCTCAATACATTCATGTGATAAAAGAACAGGACTAAACCAGACAGTAGTGCAGAGAGGAATATTCTCACCGATGGATATACATGTATTCAGTGAGCTACGTCAGCCTAAAGGTTTGTCTCCCAATTCTATTTATTTAAAAATGATATCACTGCAATTGATTCCATATTTATTTTATATTGTCAGCTACATGTATATTGTTTGTTCAAATTGAACAGATAGGTGTAAGAGATAGGCAGATTTCATTTGTATTGATTTCTTTTTTGACATTATTTATGTGTTCCTTATTTGTTGCTATTATGCTAGTCCCTAATTAGCATACATAACATCTATGAAGGTGTGCCATCTGTTCTAAAGGCAGTATTTTTCCAGATTATATTCATGCTGTCATACTTAGCACTGGAGAAACATTATATATTTCAAACATCGTAAAACACTAAAGGGACTACACATTTCAAGGTTGTGTTAAGAGCCGCGTTCTGCTGTTGGAATACAGCACCATCATATACTTGTAAGTGAAATACCCTTGAGCACGGCGTTAGACATCAATCAATCAGTCAGTTAAGGTGATTGGCCAAGTTTTTCTAGATACATATTATGAAATTAATTATTTGCTCTGTATTCTGTGAAGTGTGTATTTGTCTGTTCATTGTCTAATTCCTACAACTTTTTCCTTCTCTCTTTGCTTTATTCTCATTAGTTGAGGAAAAAACAAAAGGTTTGTTACAGTTCGTTAATTTTTATTGTTGATGTTTTTCTTCTTCATCAGTGATAACTTTTTGTCTGCATTTTTTGTTTCATGTTAATTGCAATGGTTTATTGATGAGAATCAGACATTTGAAGCAAATAGTATGTATCCTATTAGATTAGACAAGCTATTTTCAGCCAATGAAGGAATTCAACAAATTACATCAATCGGTAAATTTTCCTGATCTCTTCCTCGGTCCTTCTTATTTTACCTTGGTTGGGAACCTCCTGTGCAGTGGTGGTCTCTGAGTTAAGGGGCACAGGATGCCAACTTGTTGTGGTGTCCTGTTTTGTTAATGTTCTGTAAATTTATGTTTGCCCTGTCTTGCTTGTTGCCAGCATGGTTTACTGTGGTTTCGTACACCTACATGTATTGGTCTGGCACGCCCTCATATGAGTGAAATAATCTCAAGCAACGATGTAATACCCCAATGAAAAAAAACAAACAAACAAATCTAATTCCACCTCTTTAAGTATTGCATTAAAACTGGATCTATTGACCCTAAATCTTACCTCGTGTATTTTCGCACATCCTCAACTGATTCCAGAGAGACATTGGGAAGTTTCTGTCTGACCCTAGGCATCTTATTTTCTGGTCACCAGATGCATGCACACAATCCTACCTTCCACAGCAATTTATGAAAGCAGTTTGACGTTGAAACATAAAGCAATGATTGCCCACCCCATGTCTATTGTACCACAAGGATATACTTTCTGTGATAGCAGAGAATTAAAAAATAAACCTGAAAACGTAAGCAGATAGTAGCACTGAGGAAGTGATCAGACCTGTTAACTTACAGAGCAATTATGTAGCCTTCATTTTGATGAATTCAGATGATTTATATAGCATTTGTAACCTTGTGTTTCAACACTAGAATACATGTATTAAATATTTGCTTCAAATGTGTGTCAATGAGTGTTGTGTAGATGTAGATGGTATGATTATTGCTGTAAAGTGGTGTTCTGAAATGGGTAACAAAACAACAAACAAGAAAATCCAACAATTTTTGTTGTTTGGGTTTTTTTTGCATATAATTTTCCCCATCTGCAGCAGATGATTGTACCGTTGCCATGCAATTAATTACTATAAAGTTGTACTTGTATCAAACTTAGGTTCTATATAAGATCTACATCACCTATTATTATTAATCACCATGGCAATGAGTTATGTGAACAGCAAGTGCATGTGTATGTTTAATGTTATATCACAAAGTACTTAGTAGTTGTCCAAAAATGCACTATGATTGCTCAGGTTAATTTGAGAGTGTAGACAATGTGTATTGAATGTGGTGATAGCCTGATATGTGCTGCTCTGAGTGGCTCAGATAGTAACCTGAGATTGGTACAGAGAACCTGTGTTTATTCCCCAGCCCGGTTTCTCTCACACAGTGGCTGCTGGCCCAGGGGCTATCTCTATTTTATCTCTACTAACCAAGACCCCACCAGTTTTTGAGATCTGGCGTTAGCCATGTTCTCTTTACAGTGGAGAAAGAAGTTGAGAAAAATGCAAAACGACTCACAAGGTAACCTAACGCTACACGCAAGTAGTTCCAGAGAAATTGGCTTTGTTGGGGATACAAGTCTCTCTTTAGTTGGGATTCGCGATACAGAGGTGCTTATTAAAGTTGAAGTACATTTCTTTAGTCTTTTGTGTTCATTTGATGGAACTTGTCACCCTAAAGTATCGTTAAATGTATTCTTACAATGGTCATGGTAGTCAGGTCAACCTTTGAACTTTAACTCTTTCACCGATCGATTCCCAGCTTTGCCTTCAGAGAAGCTACAGTACGCCCAACAATTAACCACTATACGGCCCGCGGACTGTCCTGTTGTATAGAAACGGGCAGAGAGCGATTTTAAAAAAAGAAAATTTATTTCACCATTACCAAGTTATGGAAATATTTAGCAGTGAGTGAGAAAATAGCATTCTTTTAAGGTCTTGATTTGTTCAAAGGCAAATCATTCAAATGCACAGGCCTTGACATAAATGCGGAAATTTGCCTCACCACTTGCCGCAATGCCCTTTCAAAAGTAGACGTGTTGACGGCAACTTTGACTTGCCCCTATATTAAAGTTTGTTATTGTGCCCCCTGCAGTCACTAACACTGTCACATATTTTGTTGACGCTTAAATCTCAATTAATTGTTTCGGACATCGTAGATTTGCATGTTTTTTTGTTTGCTGTGATGGCGTATATGAACGTTTTTCCCAAATGTACTAGGCCCCTATTTGCTAAAACTACAAAAAGTTCGACTTGCTATTAGTATTACATAATTTAATTGCATCACTTGCATACCAATTGTAGTATATGTAGTTATTTTGTGTAGTTACTTTTCAATGCATTTTTCGTCTAAAACTGACTTAATTTAACGCAGTCACCGCATCCCGATGTTCACCATGTCACACTCGGCAGATGACAACAAGGACAGTTACATATTTAATTTGTTGAGCTATCAATTTCGGCACATAAATATGTATATATTACTGATGTTTGTCTTTCCCGTTATAACAGTAAAGACAGAGCACAAAACGGTAAAGACAATTGCTAATTGCAATGGATACAGTGCTTGAAATTATTATTTATCAGATGAAAATATCAAGTTTTGAACAAGTTATAATATTTTCTTGCCTATTGAAGAAAACTGAAAATATATACACATAGATTCAGATTTACAATACCATAACTTATTCTTTCCGTAGAACAATTTTGATTGTTCAAAAAAACTACTTTTGTTTGTTTCAACCTAGTTTTCATTTTTGCCAATGAAATGTCAGAATATCTTATAATGGTGTTATTATTCCTGGTCCCCTCTGTGGGCCTTATGTACACTCTTCAAAAAAAGAAACGCAAAACCCAAATATCAATGTAAATTTGATGGTATTCAAGGACATGTAGATCAGC
>JAVFBZ010162810.1:13610-37853 GCA_032466195.1 Katharina tunicata
TTTGTCATGTTATAATGATATTTATTTGTCATGTTATAATGATATTTATTTGTCATGTTTTTATGATATATTTTTGTCATGTTTTTATGATAATTTTTTTACCTGTTTATGTGTATTAAAAAGTGCTGTATCATTAGAAAGAGCACATGTGTAACTGACAGATGACTTTAAATCTCCAAAAGCACCAGTTCCTTCTTTATGTGTCACTTGAAATGACTGCATTGTCTAGAAGAAACCCTGCCATTGAGGTGCGTGACAAATCCTACTAACATACAACAAGCTGTTACATTGGGGCTCCTTGTGTGTCTAAGCTCTTGTTTCTTCTGGCCTGTCTTAACCCAGAACAGCTAGTCCTTATTTCTCCTATTATGTTCCTTTATTCCAACAGCATTTTCCTAGCAACATGTGCTACCCTAATTCACCTCGGCTAATGTCAGGAAGTTTGTATTGTTGTGTTGATTTGTATGTAGGTGTAACTGTATATTGGAGGCTGTTAAAGGGTGTGGGCCCTTGGTTATATAGTCTAAGGTGTACATAATAGCAGCTGTCACCCACTGGAAACTATCTGCACAAACACTGTCAAATTGTCCCCTGTTCCTTACAACTACCCTCAAACAGTCAATAGGTTGGCAGAATGTTAACTTCATCATTTGATAAATTAGGCCTACATGGAAAATATGTTACCATCACATTTATAGTTACAGGAATTACTTCCAAAAGTAATTTAAATGAAATAAACAACCAGTGTGCTCGTAAATTTTGCATATTGAGCTTTGAAATTTTGAAACAGCATTTTTATAGCTCTGGTAGAAAAGTAATTTTCATTTGGTGGAGTTTTTAGGTTTACCCCTTGTGTGTATGTCTTTTTATCCTGTTGACTGTCACTGATGTTCTCTCAACAACATGGGTTTGTTGTCAGTAAATGGCAGGAGCTGTGGTGGTTTTATCTTTGTCTGCCCAGTTTTCCCACATCAGCCACACTGTCATCACTGCATGGAAGTGAAACAATTGTACAAATCAAAACCTAAATGTAATAATATTTGATTGTACATTTTGTTGCATTCTTGGCAGTTTTAAAAACATGATAAGAAAGTACTAATCAGTGTTTCACTATTGTTCTTTTTATTTTTGCTCAGAATACAGATTGTTGGAATGTGTGTTAAACTTCATATTTCTTGAGTTGTCTGAGTTAGCTCACGCTACTTGTTAATCTGCAGACTGCCATGTGTAAAAAACGGTATATATTTGTTGGTGGGAAATGGTGGCTATGGTAGGGTGTAATAGGTTGTGTGTGTTTTATGATTGATAGGATCCATGCTGACCAAATAAGTTGTTATTAGGCTGGCAGTAAATACGTACCCGGCTGAACTCTCGCCCCACTACATTGAGTTAAAGTGTTTCTAAAGACAGTGTGTGCGGCTGATGTAGAATCTACCATT
This sequence comes from Katharina tunicata, assembly GCA_032466195.1. Classification (NCBI taxonomy): domain Eukaryota; kingdom Metazoa; phylum Mollusca; class Polyplacophora; order Chitonida; family Mopaliidae; genus Katharina; species Katharina tunicata. The sequence continues at coordinate 15,050 of JAVFBZ010162810.1, forward strand.
CCTCGATCTTAAGTGCTGCTGTCTATATTAACCTCCATTGTGGCTCACTAAGCTGTTTAATGAGGGGATTAAACCTGCGCGCCCAACGATAATTTATCGATTCTAACGGGGGAATTATCAGCGTAGGTAATTGACACTTCTTAAGGAGAAAAATAGCAAGGTGTATAGAGCATTATGGGTAACTATAAAAAAGACAGCGGGAAAGTTAATAATTAGTCCTTTCCTTGCCGGCCACGATGTTATGTTGCCATGACTACATTAGATGGAAATGTTTTCCTAGTCAACAGATTGAATTGTGAGGTTACCATGGCATGGCATGGAACAGTCTTTTTCTTGTTTCTGTATTCACCACTCCGATTCTTTTCTTCCTGAAACGTCGGGATATTTTTTCCAGCTTTAATATCCTAGGCTAGACATAACACTATATTATCATAACCCTCCGCAATCCAGACAAGCCTAGCCATAAGTATTAAAACCAAAAGAAAGAGAATAAACCTATCTAGTCCGTCTTTTCTTGTAGTATAGATTTGATGACCATTGTTCAAAGATAGGCACAATTAAAGGTTAACCCTACCGAAAGTATCGAATTAGTAACTATTGTTCTACATAAACCACCTTGAAAATAAACTATTCTATTTCGTGGCCAGAAAAGCCATTAAAGATATAAATGCTGGTTATTACATATTTCCTGGAAAGTAAATATTTCTATTGATTAAGAAAATGAAATCTAAGATGTATCTTTATAAAAAAAACACACACACAGAAACCAAGACCAACTTTTGGTTGTGTTAAGAGTGGTGGTCTACTGTTGGAATACAGCGCCGTTATATATGTGAAATACCCTTGAGCACTGTGTTAAACACCAATCAATCAATCAAAGGTCTTTGATTTAAATAATGCATATATGTATATATCTTTATTTAAATGTTTAAATGTTGTCACACTTAATTTCATCAGAAATCCAGTAGGATATTTTTTTGTATTGCATCATTATGTATTTGACACATGAAAAGTGAAATTCCGCTGCTGAATTCTCACAGCATTGAAAAATTAGTTTCCTCAGTGAATCCAAACCTGATCACATAAAGCACATAAAGAAATAGTGAAAGGTTTTCTTACATAATACACATAACATTTCATTTTAATATTTAACATGATGTCTGTTGGTAATTTAAGAAATTGTTATTTGCATTTAAAATCAAAATCAGTATGCCTTACTTTCCTTATTATTAAAAAAACATCGTTTTCTAAACAACATTATTGGTGGTTTGAGGTTGATAGTAATTAAGTAACATTTGTGACTTCACCACTGTCTTTACTGTTGTCTCTAATAAACAGGAAGCCTACCATTAAAGTTATAATAATATATATATCTGTCATAGGTCTTCATATTGTTGGGAAGCCTTATCTACCCAATGTTTGAAGTGAGTGATATTGGCTTTTGACATTCAGCCATAGGTCAGCCTTCTGATCTATATTTGAGTAATGAAAGAAAAAAAACGGAATTCCCATATCCAACTCCGATAGTTCAAGAAATAGAAGGGGAATGTACAAAAATCAGATTTTTCTTGGCATTGATGAGAAAGCGATGATACTTTTAACAGTTGGTGCTGTAGTCAAATTAGACCCATTCTAGTGGTGGAGATCTCTGGCTGGCAGCGGATCAAAGGCGCGTCGGGTAGCCGGAGAACAGACAGCAAATCCACAATGTTATTGAGACGAACTTATCGAGAGAAGCCTGGGAATGAGTCCAACTGTCTCGGTGAAGGAGAAGGTTGGGCTCAGGGATTGGGGAGAGGGGGTTTCCTGTTAATATCTACAGAATAAAAATTAAACAAAAGCTTAAAAGTGATTGATAAAATGTATTTTTACCGTGATAAGTGTATATCAATAAATTGAAAGAAATGCATGCTTCTCTTTTTTTCAATAAGATTTTATATTTGACAGATATGAGATTTATTATTTCTACTACTAAGGTACGCATGCATCGTCTATCATCCATATTTAGATTCTTTATCTAATTGCTGCTTTCCTTATTTATACATAGACTTTCTCGTCTAATTGGTATCATTAGTGAGAGACGATGTTAAAATGAGATCATATTACACTACAATATGAAGCCTGGGGTATCTTGCTTCTGTCTTTGATTCGATATAGGAATAACCAAGACCTTTGTACCATAATGTTAGTGGAGAGTTTTTCATGGCGACTCTGTCCCACCATTCAAGTGACTGATATATACTGTATTCAAACTTTCTGTCGAAGGCTTTATTCTCATGTCAGCTGTAGATGTCTTAAGTCCAATTAGTGCTACACTCCTGTGAAATATCGAGAATGTTACTTTTGTACATGACGGCAATCCTGATAAAATGTATTAAAATAATATTTTGTTCAAATAGGAAGAATTTTGATGTATTTGAGTAGTATGCAGATAAAAAAGTAAACAAGAGGCCTGTATGATTCTAATTCGAGACTTGGCATTGACTGCAGCTTCTTTTTTAACTTTATTTTTACGGGAAATATTTCGTCTCCAACAATCCAAATTTTAGTGGCTGTATTTTATTTCTTGTGTAAACTAAATTAACCCAAATTTGATGCTGTTTAAAACAAAGTTAATAAGTGTCTTTAGAAGATTTATTCTATTATATGTTGAGATTATGTGCTCTTAGTATTCCCGTCAGCCTGGGGGAATATAGGCTAGCTGTACAAGGTGTAGTTGTTGTCACATTACCATTATTCAGCTCATGCTGATTGAATGGACACATAACACCAGTCAGGTAGAAATGTAATTTAGCAGGGAGTCAAGCCTACAATAACAGCCGCTTGTGTTCATGTGAAAACTGATCAGAGAATTAATTTGGGAATAAATCCGTTATTCATTCAATCCTGTCCTGGGGTTGGACTCCCCTTACTTCAGTTATGGCTTGTGAGCTAGTGTGCATAGGTAAAACCTCCATGTTATGACTCATTTTTACCTGCCTGTTGTGCTTGTTGAGCTCTGGCCCCAAGCTCATGTAACCCAATAGCCCATTAATTGGACTCTTTATTAGTGAAGGTATTGTTTGGTTGGCAGGCGTTTTGATTGAGGTGTGGAATTATGTAAACCATAAGGTGTAAGGTGTGAGATAGCAGATCACTACCCCCTCAAGCAATCTGCTCTCGACTGATATCATAAGAGCAACTATCAATTTGCCATTTGATTTCCAGACCTGTCTGTCAGTACTTCGGTTTAATAAAGGAAAGGTACATTACAATATGAATAAATCCAAAGAGCAAACAAAATTACCTCTTGGCAACGGCATCAAAATTGTTGTTAAATAACATTTAATATTGGTTGATTTTTTTGAAGTCAATGAACTGGATTATATACAAATATCTAACATGAATGTCAAAGCTATTCCTTCAATGCCTGATTGTATCATGTTTTTGTCCTTATTCTTTTTTTTGAAGTCTTTCTCTCAGAATATCCTGTAGCAGTATATAAGGGTATATAAAGTTTTCTGGTGGCTGCGGAATTCGCGGGCTGGATTTTACGAGGTATCTTCTCTGTTTTCCACCAAATACTGACAAAGCCAAGTCATCATATAAGTGAAAAACTAATCCCTGGTACTGTGGGGTTTATTTGTTTGGTGGCTCGGCATATCACTTAATCAGTACTCCACCTATGTTAATGATAGACTAGCTACTGGATTCATTTGCCTGTATGTTTGAGTAGGAAGTTTGAATAGGTCTAGTGTCCCAGGTAAGAGGTGTGTATAATTACAGACTTCCTAGGCCAAGTATACTATATATGGAACCATAGTGATGTAGGTGGCAATACATGAATATCTACTCTAGTATATCGCCATCAACCCCTCACATAATTAAATGCAAAAATGTAAAAACCATGTCTGCACACAAATGTTAAGAGCTGTGGGATAAACAGCTATATGGTTAGACTTCCAGACTTAGACACTTGCCATTCATCAGCAGTTATCAGGATAGCTAGCACTTTAGTTGAAGGAGCCAAGCTTTCAGAAAGCCTGTAAAAATCATTTCAACAGACATTCATTTCCAGTGTAGTTTACTTGCTATTTGAATAACACCAGAAATGTTTTCCCAATATGAAACGAGTACTTTAAAATTAAAAATGTAGTTATTCTCTGGGACATTTAAATCTTGCAGCATTGCGTTTTGTACTTGATAGAGAATTTGTATTGGGTTGGTTTCATTTTTTCTATATTATTTAAATATTGTCCGAACTGCAAAGAACTTGCTTTATTTTTGTGAAACTGTTTTTACAATATTTGATCTTATCATTCGTAGAGATCCCTCTACTTCTGAGAGGGAGTACTGTTTCCAGGTTTTGGTTTGTGTTCTTATTCCGTTCAGGTTTTCATTTGATGGAGGGGGGTTTAGTTAATATGATGCGGGCTGGCGTCTTGGGATAAGAGGTCAGTGGTAGACAGGGTGCTAATCACAGCGACGCTTGCTGCAGCATGTCGCAGCGGCCGACAGCTGTAATCACAGAATGCTTCGCTCCAAACCACGTTTTCTCTCTATCGTCTCCTTAAGGTCACCAGTGTGCCAAAGTTTGTAATTGTTTTTCATCAGACAGACATTGGTTTATAGTGCCACATTCTTTACATTGGTAGCTAACAAATTCATGAATGTTTTTAAAACAATATGTTTGTACAAAGACAGAAATCTTTCTCTATTGAATAATTTCTCTTCTTATAAAATAATTACATATTCTGAATGATTGTCTTTATGTTTTTTATGAAATTGTCATTAATATATATTGTTTGTGGCAGTTGGAAAGATGTTTTTTTATATCGGCAAAATGCAATATTTATATGGGTAAATGTACCATTCAGAAGATGTGCGTTTCCCAAGAGACCTGAACCATCGGTGAATGGTCCATTCTGAAACTCTTAGAGGAAGAGTCCATTTTTGTTGACCTCATTCAAATTTTGAGGTCATCACTAGTAGGAGGCTACCCATTAACCCCTTCTGAAGAGGTTAAATCACTAGTCCTAATAAAAACAAGACTACGGTATATTGTAAATTTTGTAGCAAGGCTTTACCGGAAATTACAAATTTTCATTAAATCTTGTTTAAAGTATCAAGTGTCACATTTATTTCTTTTTATATGGCTTTTTGCCCAAAAAATTTGTATTTGCTTTAAGAAAGTAATTAATAAATAAAACAATAAAATGGTTGCATTTTAAAAGAACAGGTTTTCGATTATATCTTACACATCAATTTACATAGGTTTGTTGTAGTGCCTACTGTACCCGGTTTAGGTTTGTTATATAAGTGAAATACCCTTTAGGATGTTAAACATCAATCAAATCAATAAATGTCATAAATGTCACCGGGAAAGTAAGCTGCATGATCTCCCGATATACAAATCCCCCCTGAATATATGAACAATCCTTTAAGGTGTAAAATAGACGGACCCCTCCCCCCTGAATATATGAACAATCATGTGAAGGTGTAAAATGGAATAATATGGATGCAGAACTTGGGGTCCATTCTGTCTGTAGAGATTATCATGTTCTTTGTGGCACAGTGCCAGTCTGTTGGTCCCATTGAATGTGTGCTTGTGGCAGGTTTCATAAGGTAGACATATTTGATCCACATGGCCTTGGCTGAGTCACACTGTCTGTTCGAGGTGACACTGAATGTTTCGCCATTTCTCTGATTATGCCCAAATCTAACCCTTCTTTTGAACATTTCTAGTCCATCACCCTGCCATTTGTTTGTCTTTAATCTGACACTTCTAATGTTTGATTTACTTATCCCTTTGTCAAAGTGTGTCCATACCTGTTTTGTTTCTCAGTGTCTTAGCATTTTATATATATGCCACTGCTGCCACCGTTTGGAATAATATCTTTAAAAACTCAAAGGTCAAGGTCATTATAGTTTTGGGTGAATTATATTTTTTTACTATCAAAGTTTTATTTATGGTCCAATTTCAGTTAACTTAATATATTTGATGGTATAAATCTTGCTCTCCAAGAGATCTTGGACAAATATGAAAAGTTTGGAGGAGATTCCTATCCCTTTTGCTGCCATGTTGACATTTTATTTCGTTATTAATAAGATACACGAGCACAAATAAAAGTTAGTAGAAATATTTGGTCACAGTACAAAAACTTATAGATGATTCTAGCGAGAGATTACTTTTTTCCCTTAATTTTTGGAAGTGTGTTAAAAGTTAGCAATGATGTGAAGCAAACTGTAAAACTGTTGAAATTCCGTGGAGAATAAACTTTGAGAAAAAATATCATCATTCTTTGCAACACCCCAGTAATTTTATTATTTGTTTAACAAGGATTTCTAGAAAAAACTCTAAAGCTGATTGGGAAGTAAGCCTGAGTACGAGTGGTTCTGGTTTAAACTGCATTGATGACCCTTAATGACCTTTGATATGGAATCAGGAACAATAACTCTGTGATTGAAATTAGAATATTCAGTATTTAACCATAGGCCATAGAGAACATTACATATAACTTTAATGGGTAACTTGGGTAATATAATCCATATCTAAGGCCAAAAACCAAATCCTGATAATTTCAGTTAGGATAAGTAGAACTATTAATAAGGTATAAATTGGTTGTTTAAATGTAAGATTTGGGACAAAACTTTTTGTTTTTCAGTTAACTGTAACTACATGTAGTTTGTATTGTCTAGATGTTCCTAGGAACCCTAAAAATATATTTAAAATATTATTTAATTGAATTCATGTATATCTAAATCCACTTTGTAAGCACAAAGTACTTTTCCGATAAAATTACAGATGAATCCCCAAGATGAAGGTTCATTGTACCCTTGAAATTAAAAAAAAAATGGTATAAATAAAAGTACATTTATTCTTCTTATTTTGTTTGTTTGTGACTTACTCTCATTGAAGAAGTTCATTAAGACCCCATGTAAATAGTAGTAGATTGAGCTATAGTACCCTTTATATGTGGTAATGGACATGTGGTAAAGACATAGTAAGATGAGGATGTACTGTGGCTTGAGTCAGCGACCATTCTCCACAATGTAATTAAGACATAGGCCACGTGGCCGACAAACAAGGTTATCCCCCCCTTCACCAGCAACAGCTGTCCGACCGAGCTGAGATTGCAGAAATCCCAGATCAATAGAAACGAGCGTTTTTTTTTTCCTTCTTCCTTCAGAAATGCCAGTTTGTGAGAATTGATCGTTGTAGTGTTTACTTTGAGCATTACCTACATAGGGCTAGCTCCACGGGACTAAGTTTACATTCTCATTCTTTACATATTTACTCAGAGAAGTGCTCTCCTGATTTTTTTTTTGCTGGATTTGCCCAGCTTTGTCTCTCTAAAACAAAGATAAAAATAGTAAAAAGATGATGCATGATAAATAAATGAATGTGAAGATATCTGTAAAACCATGCTGATTAGTTTTTAATGACATGGGGACACTTTGTGTTAGAGAATTCTACATCAGAACCCTAGAGGTCTTTTTACGTTCACAGATAAGTTCATATTTCTCTGGAAATACATCCACCCAAAACAAATACTGGATTAAATATTTCAGCACAAAAAGAAAAAAATAAATTTTAATGTCCAATATACTATAAAGTTGAAAGATCAAATAAAATATGGATACACAGGAAAAGACTGTTTTTTTTTCAAATATTTGATTGAAAACAAAAAATTCTAAATTTGTGTCTTATTTTATTGGTATATAAATTTAAATCTGACAATGTTTTGTGTTTTTTCCATCTTTTTAATTTTATGTAATTGCTCTATCTCATCTAGATGTTTATGACTGATTTCAGCTGATGATTATATAATATCTTGAATAAGTTTAATTTATTTATTTTTTTAGTCTAATTTTACAAATTTACTTGTGATGTCATCTAAAGGTTAAAAAATTCTCATATTTTCCTTTAGAAAACTGAAAGAAGATTTGTCTTATAAAAAAAAAACGAATCTGTTCGGAAATTTTATCTAATTGATTTTCATAATTTTGTAAGCCTTTTACTATGTTTAATTGTGGTATAATTATACTGTAAATTGGAGAATCAACTGTTGAGGTGATTTGGGAATTTCTGTAAATTGACATTAATAAGAGCAAGGAAGAATCTCTCATGAAGTAGCAAGGGGAGAGAATTAACAGATTGCTGTGTAGGTCGCTGTTGTGGCCGTTTAATTTGAAGTAGTTAAACTACGGGTCAGTCAATGGAGAGCTAGTTTCCCCGTTATAATTGTACAGTTAATGAGAAGTGGCAGTTTGGGAGTTTTTGGATGGCATTTATATGACAATGATTGCGATCTGATCAATTGGATCCTCTTCAATCACTCTATTGATTGGTATTGATCTCAGTGGATGATTACCACACCTCCTAATGGACCAGGGTGAAAATTCCCTCCTTCTCCGTCAGCCCATCAATAAAGGTAATGCTAAAATCGCCTAATTATGTCCAGATAAAAGTCTAATTGTTCATAATGAGACCACTGTTCAGAAAGACTTACCAATCCTTATCTAAACCACTCACCAACTAGTCACCAGGAACAACTGGTCTAATTACAACCTTATCCTCACATATATAACTAAAATGAGTCTTTTTACATTTGTTTTTAAATTAAATTCTGTATCTTTTTTTTTAATTTTTTATGTATTTTGAAGTTTCATTCTTTCAAGAAGAGTTAAAGTTTAATTTTTTTATTATTGTAAAATTCAAACTGGACTTCTTATCCCTTTACACTTACTAAGAGTTTCTATATTGATTAATTCAAGCAGAACTAAGTAATTGAAGTTCATAAGCTACACTTTCTGATATTACTAAGTGCGCTTTTGAAACCGTATCTTCCATAAAGCTGTTGTCTGTGTGAGACAGAGCTGAGATATTTATTGTTAGGTTGCCATCATTACAAGACCTTTCTTCCAATTAAGTTTTTTTGAAGTTGGTTTGAGAGTGGCTCTCTTGATTGCTTTAATTACTCTACATTCAGCATGGAGCAATCAAATACTGGATTATTCGCATTTCATTCCCTTTGAACTGACATTCGTGTTGTCCAAACGTACGGTAGACATTTTCCCATTTCAAAGCGATCTATTGAAGACGAAATAAAGGTCTCCATTTGAGGTAATTTTCTGGTGACCGTTTTTGTATTCAGGTGTGGTTGGTTTACCTGGGGCCGCATCACAAGGAAATCTACTTAATTTGGTTCATGGGAAGAAAACAAAACCTTGGGTGCACTGAAGCAGATCCTATGGGCTTGTAATGTTCCTCTGCCACTTAACACGAGCACGTCGGTGGAAAAGTTTCCACATGCTCGCACAATCTGACAGATTTCTGTTGGAGTTGATCTTTTGACTATCCGTTACCCCACTTCCTGTCTGCTTCCATTACGCATGGCTATGGGCAGTTTTAATCACGGACTTGTCAATTTACACGCAATGTTTAAAAAATATATGTTGTCTTGAGGATTAATGTATATTATTTTCAGTGGAAAGTAGACAAATAAGAATAAATAATGATTTACTCTGAAGTTTTTTTCAGAAGTTTCAGAGATCAGTTTTAATATAAACTAAGAGAAACTCTGAACAAAGAAGTTATTTTGGTTAGATAATATATGTCAGTTTTATTATGCCATCATTAGTTTAAAATATACACCCATTCCATCTATTTAACTGATGATGTCATAATAAACCTGAAATATAATATCTCTACCAACATGGCTTCCTTCTTCTCAGTTTCTCCTAGTCTATATTAGTAGAGATGTTTCTAGAACGGCTTGTCTTGAAAAGCGATCTTTGATCTTAATTATGTACCTGCATGTTATGTGGGTTATGAAGGGTAAAACATTGAGTTATATTTGAACAGATGGCTTACTTATTTTTTAATTAATGTATTAGTTGAAATTGAACAACTGGCCTACATGTATAATAGGACTGAATAAACTTTTTATTGTACTTGTTTTGTGTGGTATTGGGTGTAATTCATGCGATTTTTTAAATATATTCTTCTCACAACTTTAATGCAGTTTATTCTAAAACATTTCCTTATTTGAAAATTGAAAGCAGGTGGTTGATTTGAACTTCCTGTGCATCAGGGAATTGATTTGTTGAGGTGTCTTGTTATAATTATATGAGCAGGGCGGGGGCATATTGATTGGATTTTTCTGTCTGTATGCCTGTCCGTGAAACTTCTCCGGGCGGTATCTTGATTGCTATTTGAGGAAGGCTTTTAAAACTTACATATTACATTTTTCTCCATATATATTTTTATAAAGAGTAATCACACTGGCACAGGGCTATCGACTAATTAAGGCTGATAAATAATCTCATGTTAGATGTGCTACATGAAAATTATATCACTTGTTATGCCATTAGGCAAATTACAATGTAGGTGGCCATCAAAATTATTTGAAAGGTGGTTGGGCAGGAGCCTCCTGTGCACTGGTGCTCACTGAGCTAAATAAGGGGCATAGGATGCTGATTTGTTGTTGTCCTGTTTTGTTAATTAATGTTATGTAAATGTTTTTTCCTGTCTTGCATTTTGCCAGCATCGTTTACTTCACCGATTGGGCTGGCACACTGTCATATAAGTGAAAAAACCTTGAGTACGGCATAAAACCCCAATCAAACAAATCAAAATTATTTGTCTATGCCATTACCGGGCGGCATCTCGGCTATTTTTTATCGTAGGCTTTGGAAAATTGAATACTACATTTATCTTTATATGCAACACGGAACAAGTTTCATTTCCGAACATATTCAGCAAATTTCCTTATAAATTATGGAAATAAACTGTTTGTCAGGTTTTTTGTCCTAGCCATATCTTTGTCACAATAAAACATATCACTTTGAAACTCATACACAGCATACATGTACTTCTCTCATGTAGATGTGTAACGTAAAAGCCTTTTGACGCTTTTTAAGAAATTTCTTTGAAAATTTAGTTTGTCAAATCAAACCAAAAATCAAAATTGTTTGTCTATGCCCTTTATAGTTTCGTAGTTTTGTATCTCGATTACTATTTATCTCAGGCTTTTGAAAATTGAATACTACATTCATCTCCATATGGGTGGCCATATTGTCTCTTAGTTTATTTTTTTGCCTGTTTATGTACTGTGGTGTCATCTGTATTGGCTTTGTCTTTAAGGGTAGTTACCTTTACCTGGCTGGCACACCACCATGTAAGTGAAATAACCTTAAGTATGGCATGAGACCATTATTCAAACAGACAAATCAAAATGTTATCCTTCAAATGCAGGATACTTTAGGCTAACTTTAAACTGTTTGGTAAAGCAGGTGTGTGTGTAGCTAGGGGAATCTAATCAGGTTTCTTCAGCTACTCCAATTTTCTTGTTACTGAAATAAAATTTGAAACACTGTATACGTACGTGTATCTTGCGCATCCACTTAACTTGCGCAGCCCAAACTGAGTAGCTACATTAAAAAAAAAAATCTGTGCCCTTGTATTATGTGCAAGGTATGTTTAGGGATTTAGTTCTTCTCGAAACCAGGTGGTAATCACCGCAATATCAAGTAGGGAAACAATTATGCGCCCCTGCCGTGTGTACGGTAAACTATAACACAAACCCGGATGTAATTCAACGTCATGTAGCTTTGTGTTTTTTTAAATACATGAATGCAAACAATAAAAGCATGCTGAACATAGTACAAGAACATGAATTATATTTTATTAAACAAATTCTCATTGACCCGTGTGTTGTTGTTGTTGTTTCACATACGCTTTAATAGTGCCGGACATGGTTGATGGACGTTTTGTCACAGCACACATTTGGGAAATGTTATGGATATTTATTGTTCCCATGTAACTTGCGCAGGGCTTTCTCAGGCCAGGAAATTTTGTTACACGTGAAAATACAGTTATAATATAAAATAATAAAAAAAATGACCGTTCAAATTTGATGTCTCAGTTGTAAAATGTTGTCACATATTCTGTGTCGTTAAGAACTATTCTCTGTTTTTAAGATCTATAAACATAGAAAGATTTGTGTTTCAAGGGTATACTGTTGGGGCATTTCTCATTGTTCCCATATAGGACAACTTTGCTTTGTTATTTGTTTGAAATCTCACAAAAGACATATTATATCTCTGCAGTCCCGAGTAAGTTTCCCAAATATACCTTACATTGACATTGGGAGATAATGGTAGTATTCTGTTTGACTAGGAAGCTGATCAGGGGACTTTTTGTGGTGACCTGTTTGGAAGTTCAATATATTTAGTGTCTTGTGATAACCCCCCATATCTGCATATTGAGTTTACTTTTTACTCTGGGTGTTCGTCCGTCCCTCCGAGAAACTTGTCCCGGATGTATCTTGGCCGCTATTTAACGTAGGCTTTGGAAACCTACATAATCTATTCTTTATATATTTTTGTAAAGAGTAGTAACACTGGCACAATCGACTAATTAAAACCGATAAATCATCATCATGTTCTAGATAAATTCTCAGAGACAAGTTTCTGGAACATATTATATTGAAACTGAGACAAGACAACATTCTTCTCCCTATGTTCATGTGCAAACGTTTTAACACTATTTAGGCAAATTTCCAGGTAAATTATGAAGATAAGGTGCATATCAATATTGTTTGTCCATTCAATGTACTAGAAGTTTGTCCAGGTCATACACCCCAGTTTCTATTTATCTTAGGCTTTTAAAAATGAGATACTACTTTAGTCTCCACAAGCTGATGGGCAACACACATGTAGAACAAGTTTCATGGAATTTACCAAATTTCTGCATAAATTATGCAATAAGCTGTGTGTCTTATTGGGTCATACTGTCAAGCTATCACAGTTTGCTCTTTGTCTTGTTTGTTGTCTGTCCTTAAGGGGTGGTCTACTTCATTCAAATCAAATCACAGCCTCAAACAAAACTTACCAATGATTAACCTTGAAGCTGCAAGTATGAGCACTTATCAGTAGGCCAAAGAATTTATAATTGATTTTTCACTGCATTCAAATGTCAATATGAAAATAGTAAAGATTTGACTTTTTAAGGATTTGTAATAGAGAGATAATGTCCAGATTAAAAACTGTAAAGAACAGATTAGCTGGGAATTTGTATTTGAGCTGTAATTCCCTGTGCAGAGCAAAGTTCCACTTAGTGATCTCTTTGTTTGTCAGTGTGTCAGACCAGGAGCCCAACAGTTCTCAATAATTCTCTAGATACTTTATTGGGATTAGATTACATTAACTTCTTAGGAAATTTTAATGAAAATTTTTGGTTTATCTAGAATATCCAAATTGAATCTATGATTAATTGACTTTTTTTGTTGCGTGTTTTTTTTTTTTTTCCATAATTTTTTTTGACTGATTGTCCGTTGTAATTATTTCTTAAAATTATATATGCTAAGCTTGAATTCGATTTTTTTTACAATAAAACTTAGGACTGAAATTTATTTCAAATTTTTCTGAAAGAAAACTGTTTTTGGGTATTGAGGTAAGAAATGTGAATTGTTGTTTAATAGACATGTATAATCAATATAGTTACACAAATGATATCAGTTAACATAGTTATTGGCTCATCTGTCTTTATGCTGCTGTAGTCTGATTGTTGATCATGAATTACTCTCCCATTACATGCCTGATGGTTTGATTGATTGTATTTCATTGATTAGTTATGTCTGGTCAAACCCTTCATTCTAAATACCACAGCATGAAGCACAAACCATATCATTATAAATATTTGTGCTTTTGGCTAATAAAAGTTTCATTTACAGGTATTTTTGTTGGTTGATCAACTGTATAAGGGCTGTTTCTATATGAGAGTTTTTCTTTGAAAAACATTCACCATTTTTTTGTGAAATTTGCATAATATGTTCTTGAATTAAAAAAAAAAAATAAAAAATTTATTGAACTTTGAGATTAATTTGGTATACTTGGTTCTTAAAAATTGGGATGTTTTCATGTTTGAATTTTTCTTATTTGGCTAATTTTTATAGACCGAGAAATCAGAGTAGAATGAGGGGGTTAAAAAAATTTAAAGTATTTAAAGGGAATTGTTGAGTTACAATTTTCTGTTGGTGATTTTTATCAAGGGCAGTTATGAACAAAGCCGCTACAAAGCAGCCGCCATGCTGTATGGTAACAAAAGCTGCACTCAGGCAGAGGATGTGCTGGTATAGCCACGGATACGGAAACACCTAATGGACTTCCCCTGGCACTTTGATTGGCAGAGTATACAGGTAGACGGCAGGCTAGCCCAGATCATTCTATTCTCTGTCTACCTGTGGTAAATAGCAGGCTTTTTCTCTGCTGCATATCACTAGGTTGTCAGGTAATAAAAGGCTGATGAAAGTGTCTCTGTTGTTTAGGGTAATACAGAGTGTATGAGATTGTCAGTATGACAGTGATCACTCTGATAGGTGGTCTCTCTTAGAACAAAAGCTTTACCTGATGTATTGTCACTTTACACCTTTATACTGGAGCAACCATTTTCAGGTGTATTGAGTCTAACTAGTTCACTTGAGATATCAATACAGGCTTAGAAACCATAACAGCCACCGTTAAGGTGATTGCTTTCTTGTTAGATAATGGTAGGCTTGGCAGACATCTTTATACCATATTACATGTATCTGGCTTGGACTGGTTATCAATATTACGAGGGTCATTACATTTCTTTAATTATTATCCTTTTAAAAATAAATTCAATGTTTCTTCTTTAATGTTTTTTTTTCTTCCAGTAATAAAGTCTTGAAACTAAAATAAAAAGCTTTCAGTATGTGACTAGCTCCATCATTTATTTATTCTACAACAAAGTGTTAATTATTTATAGGACTTAACTGCAAATATCTTTTGTCTGATAATTTAAAACCATTTGTATAGTGTGAATGTGAGTTGATGACATACTTTCTGTGTTTCATGCCTGAATGAAAATTTTTTTTTTAATAAAACAAGTTAAATACACATTGCTATTTTTTTTTTTATAAGTACAGGGCATCTGGTTAAGGGCAGTATGTTTCCAGATAATATTCACGCTGTGCTACTTAGCACTGGAGGAACATTATCTTACCAACAGTGATAACTCTTATAAAGTGACTTCAGTCTTCTGTTGAAATGCACCACCGCCATATAAGTGAAATACCCTTGAGCACCAATCAATCAATATGAGTACAGGCTACAAATGTAACAGGCAATGGATTTTGAAAGAACGTGGTCACAATTTCTGTTTTTGATAGCAGAATTTTGTAACACCATTCAAAGAAGAATTTTAAACAGTAAAATGTTTTATTTTAATAAATATTACACTTATAAATAATGAAGAATTATTAATTATTATTTATTTCAATAAAAAACAGAAATTAAAATTTGGGATGCTTATTTTTTAAAGTCAGAACTTTCAATTAATGTAGGAAAAAAGTCTGTCTTACATGGAAAATGTCTTAATGAATTTGAATAGAAAAAGGGATTTAAGAAAACAAATGAAACACACAAGTCCTGCTGTCTTTATACAAGTACAGACTACAGGTATAACAGGCAATGAATGTGAATTTTGAAGGAAGGGAAAATTGAGATATCTAAGCATTTGTTATTTGATTGATTAAAAGTGGCTTGTCAGATTCTTCTCTGGGATTATTGTTATCTTATTAAGACGTTCTGACATGCCGTTCCTTAACGCCCAAGTCTGCCCTCAACGCTTACAGCAAAACAACACAGTTCACCACGGTTTTATCTTCGCTTAGCGATAATATAACTGATCACCTTCTGACAGATTGATTGGCAATTTTATGTGGAAAGTATAATTAGTGAAATGAGTGGGGTAAAAATGCAAGCAAACTGCTGATAATTGTGTAGAAAAGCTGCCCCAAACTACTTAGTGTCAAAATGTGTTCTGCGCAATAGGCCTAGCCACCAATCAAAGATAATAAGAAAATTATTTTACTGTCATGCTGAGATACTTGGCCTGTTGGCTTTAAAGAGCTCAAGGTTCAAAACTGTTAAGGCTGGAGTTTGAATCACATGACCAGGAAACTATTAAAACAATAAAGAGTCGATAATTTTACTATGATCAAGCTGAATCTATTAACTAATCTAAGTTCATTGCTTTCAGAATTTTCAAAACTTAATCAAGTAGATTTTTTCAAATTTTGTTGAGTTGATACGACAATAGTGGGTATTTTGTGTTATTAATGTTAAAGATTTTATTCTCAAGAAGTGAAAGCTTTCCATTAATTCCATTCCCTGATTTGTAGGTTTAGTGAAAGTTAAAATTTGTTATATAAGACGTCATTCACCACCATGGGATGAAAGGCTTTGCTATTATTATGCCCCCACCCGGAACCCGCACAGTTATCTCTTATGTATAAAAATACTAAAATCTTACAAATTCCAATGAATGCTAGCTTGTTTTTAAATCTAATTGTTGTGGTTTGTGTCATATATTTTCAGATTTTATACCTTGAAGTTTCCTTCTTATGTGTAAATGAACTGAAGTCATAATTTGAAAGTTTTTTTCTGTAAGTTATCGTTTTCAATGTTTTGCATTTTATTTTTTCAGACTTGTGTCTCGTCGTTGCACCCGACTGATATTCGCCAATAACGACAGGTCAGTATTGGTGGCTGACAAGTCCGGAGATGTGTTCATATTCTCTGTCACCGACCAAGAATCACCAGGGGAACTTTTGCTCGGACATTTATCTATGCTTTTTGACATGGTATGTTATGCTCAATATACATACAGCTTCTCCTAAATTCTGCGTTATTAAGTGTTAGCTTAATGTCTTGTTTACTATATAGGTATTCTGTCCGATGTTATGATGTTTTTTTTTTAAATCTCTGCTGCATGGATTGTCAGGTTTGAAGAATTGAACCGTTGACTGATATTGAATAAAGTACACATTACAGGGCCGGGCCGTGTCTCAGTAGATTGAGCAATGGATTACTTTCACGTTGGAATCCTTTTCACTGTACCCGGAATAGGTTTCAGGTGTATAAGGGAAGTTTCCAGTGACTGCGGAGACCGCAGGGAGGTTTTTATGAGGCCTTCTCTCTATCTTCTGCCATACACTGGCAACGCAAAATCGTCATATCAGTGAATACTCTTGAGTATGATGTTAAACATCAAATAATTAAGTCAATCTTAGTTGTACCAGGGTATATTTTTTAGCAGACAACTCTTCATGATAGAGTGGTTAATGATTTTGTCAATCTCACTTAATTGAATGTATCATGTTAAGTGTTGTTTGACTGGTAAGTGCCTGTTGTTATGATCATGTGAGACCCCAGCATGTACCCAGCTGATCACTGGCTCCCACCATGTAGCCATTGCAGGGTCAAGTAATTAGTCAGAGGATGTGCTCATCTGATCGGTAAATAGCTCACTGCGATCACTACCCACAATACTGATTGAAGAAACTTAACTCTCCAGGATTTGATGGTTGCAGCGAGACTCTGCGGAAGGATACAATCAGAAAGGGGAAAATACTGGGGTACATACACACTGTATATCTAAGGTATTACTAATACTGGCTGGGTATATGATTAACGTTCCCCCCTTAGTCTGAAGTAGGGAGGTTACACCAGTGGAACTTTGCCAGCAATTTGTGAAAGTCTACTGATTTTCTCCTCTATTGACACTGACACGTAATATATATATATACTAGTAAGTAAAATAACGTTGAGTATTGTCTAAAACAATGAACAAGCAACCAAACTAACTCGTCGAGGTCAGTAAACTATACTTTATTAGTTTTCCTTTTGAATTCCAAAGCTGTAAAACTTGAAAAAAAGCCTTAGTAAGAGCATACATTTTGTTATGAAAGTAATTTACTTGTATTTGTAGCCGTGTGATCTCTTCATATCTGTCAGGCTCTAATTGTCAACATTCCATCTAAGTCACACTGTACCTATTGGTACATATCTGGCAGGCTCTAATTGTCAACATTCCATCTAAGTCACACTGTACCTATTGGTTTATTTAGCAGAAGATAAGTTTTATGTTTGACATAAATAAAGTAACACATCTCGACACCACACAAAAAGACAAAATTAACACTGTCAATATTTGGAGCTAAGTACCATTTTGGGTAAGAGGTGCTCTGCATTGAATTGTGTAAAAAAAACCGAAGGATTACTGGTTGACTGAAGAAAGAAAGTCCTATATACAGGGTTGATCTGATCAAATGCATGTTTTGCCTGTATCAAATGCTAGTTAAATGTTATGATACATATTGGTGGACTGGATTAGAGAATTGCTAACTTTTACTTATCCACATCTACCTGACACAAAATGATAAATATTTTGATACATATTGGTGGAATGGATTAGAGAATTGCTAACTTTTACTTATCCACATCTACCTGACACAAAATGATAAATATTTTGATACATATTGGTGGAATGGATTAGAGAATTGCTAACTTTTACTTATCCACAGCTACCTGAGACAAAATGATAAATATTTTGATACATATTGGTGGAATGGATTAGAGAATTACTAACCTTTACTTATCCACATCTACCTGAGACAAAATGATAAATGCTGTTTCAAGTTAATTGGAAAACTGTGCTTTGAACTGTAATTTGGACTTATAATCCTGTTCGTCTAACATAGGGAAATAAACAATTATTCATGGTTAATGTCCTGTTATAATGTTGATCTAAATTTTTCACTGACTTATTCACATGATATTAGCGTAAGAATTATCTGTAATAACGAACGTGATAGAAAAAATAATAATGAGAATTGATCAAATATTTTCAAAACATTTGTAGTGTTTTTCTGTCTATATGTTAAGAATGTATATATTGTGAATTTTGTCCACAGGTCTTGACACAGAATGAGAAGTTTATAGTGACCTGTGATAGAGATGAGAAAATCCGTATCAGTCTGTTCCCTAATGCTTATAATATCCACGCTTACTGTCTGGGACACACAGAGTAGGTACAAATAGTATACCACACTAATCTTCGGACATTTGCTGTGTGAAAATGTATTTGATTCCGTTTGAAAAATGAACTTTATCATGTTTTTATAGTAATCGAACATTCATCATTGATCAAACAGATATAATAGTAGATTGATGGAATCTTCATGTGGGCTTAGTGTTCCGACAGCCAAGGGGCTACAGAAGGACTAATGCATTTTGTGTCTCCTGTGAACTTTACAATATCTGTTGTTGTTATGTCCTGTTCTGAGTCATGTTCTGAGCCATGTGGTTATCTTGTGATGATTTGTTGTCAGTGTCCTGCTAATGTAGTTCCAATGAGCTGGCTTTGTATCGTACGAGTGAAATGACTTTCAGTACAGGGTAATAACCCCCCTCCTCCTTCCCACTCATTTGTATTTGATAAAATAAAAAATGTGGGACATATTTAAGTACAATGTACTCAAAATGTAAACTAGGTCCTATATAGTTTCTACTTGATGAACCACACATCAGTTGACAATATTTGTTTGCGTTTTGAGGCTGGGCATAAAATGAGTGGCAGTTGGTAAACACGGTGTAAACTTTATCGCGTCAATGCCTCTTTGAAGCACTTGGGAGATTTAAACCACCGTGTGTTCCCTGGACTATATCGAGCACAGCAGCCATTTTTAATTTGAAAAATGTCACCTCAGCAGATGTCACACCTGGAGACAGATTAGTTGTTTATATTTCTTAATACGCTATCACTGTAAAATGTCACTCAGTTTGTTCTACTCTTATCCCTCATTTCTGATTCATTTATAAAGTTTCTCATAATTTTCCATCAAAACCCCTTAAATCAAAACAGAAAAAGTGTCTTTAGCTTCAGACATGTTGACTTAAATAGAAATATATGCTAAATCCGTCTGTTGATGTTACAAGGTGTGATGAATTAATTATCCATAATTAATAGAGAATAAATGTGTGAGATTCACTCTGCCAAACCCAGCAGTTAAAGTTCCCAAGCTAGAATTTTGTGGGCAAATTTTTTTTCACAAACTTTTCTGCAAAGTATACCTTACGTAATAGATAACAAGCCAACAAATATTTTTTTTGTGTGGATTAAACAATACAGTATATTTTTCTTTCTATGTCCTCTGGTTAAGGGCAGTATGTTGCCTCTGGCTAAGAGCCTACCTAGCAATGGGGGGACGTTATCTTTCCAAGAAAAAAAAAAAATTAGAAGGGACTGCACATTATTTGGTAGTGTTGAGTTGCTGTCTACTGACTGCTACCTTATAAGTGAAATACCTTTCAGAAAGGCGTTAAACACCAATTAGTCAATGTATCAACCTTGTTTTGAATAGTTTACAAATTTGAAATATTTTTAAAAAAATAACTTAAGTTTGGAGTTAAAAAAGCAAACAAACAAACATAAATGTAATCAATGCTGTATTAATTAATTAATATATTAATATTCGGTATAATGTTTGGAATTTGGATGAATTGTCCCCAAATCAGCATTCACTTGACTGGTTATTAGCACATTAGTGTTAATATTATTAGCGTCAACATTACTTACTCTGTGTGATTTCCTATTGTTATCACCTGCCTCTGTTAGATCCAGGTATTTTAACACCTACACTGTATATGTTAGCAGATATCTGTTTGTAATATATACTAGTATTCTTTACCCTGAGGATATTAGGATATTTATCTGCTAGAGGCAGCATGGGTGACGTACCAGCATGAGTGTGAAATAAAATAAAGTTTAGTTCAGAAAATCAGTCAAACAACCAAAATAACACCCCTTATATTTTTTATAGTTGTGTTTATATGTCTCTGTTAAAATCACATTAAATGTTGAATCATTTGACTTACAGAGAATAAGAGAAACTCTGAACGAGGAAGTCCTGTTGATATACATAAATATTTAGGCTTTATTATACCATCATCAGTATATGTTAAACTGATGATGGATATGGTATATATTTAACTGTATATATACATGGTATATGTCTGTCTGATGATGGCAAAATAAACCCAAAATATATTGTCTATTCTAACTTGACTTCCTTGTTCTGAGTTTCTCTTTTTCTATATTACTCAGAATTGATCTGTGGAACTACTGGTTTGTTGTGAATTTGGTTATTTTTACTTAACAGCTTTGCTTTGTCCACCATAATCCACCCTATTTTTTCATGATATTTACACAATGGTAGGTAAAGTAAACAAGGTGTAGCAGTTGTAACAAGAAGTAAATTATTTTGTCAATAATAAACAGAGAGACTGAATAAGGAAAAACATCATCATTCAAAGATTTAATGTAATGAACTATCTATTTTCAGATTTGTCTCCAAATTGTTGTATGTAAAGGAACGGGACATGATTGTTTCTGGAGGAGGGGTATGTAATAGTTTTACTAATATTGTATGTAAATGAACGGATTATGATTGTTTCTGGAGGAGGGGTATGTAATAGTTTACTAATATTGTATGTAAAGGAACTGGACATGATTGTTTCTGGAGAAGGGGTATGTAATAGTTTTACAAATATGGTATGTAAAGGAACTGGACATGATTGTTTCTGGAGGAGGGGTATGTAATAGTTTTACTAATATTGTATGTAAAGGATTGGGACATGATTTTTTTCTGGAGAAGGGGTATGTAATAGTTTTACAAATATTGTATGTAAAGGATCGGAACATGTATATAAAGGAATGGGACATAATTGTTTCTGCAAGAGGTTATGTAATAATTTTACGAATATCACTATATAAAGGAATGGGACATAATTGTTTTTGCAGGAGGTTATGTAATAATTTTACGAATATCATTGTATATAAGGGAACAGGACATTTTTGGAGGAGGAGTGTGTTGTACAGATATCATTTTCTCAAATGTGACACTTGTGTTTACTTGGAGTTTTGTGTGTACAAGTTCTCGTATCACATGTCTTTTGTTGTTGTTGTTTTTACTGTTTCTCCCACCCATAATCCTACATGTACCTATTCTTCATCAAAGATAAATAAGGCGTAAAATACCAAGCTTAAAAATAAGCAGTATTGTGTTTGTCCTGTGAAGTTTCCCCTCTTGTAGTCATAATGACTGTGATGGTTTATTGCTGAGAATGGGCTGTGCTTGTTACCATGACAACCACACACTGTGTAGTTACTTGATCTCTCTGAGTCACCCCTCTGTCAAGAAATCTCCGCCATCTACCTGGGAATACCACTGATGTCCCTTCAAAACCATTATTTGAGAGTGTGACATAAAAAATATAGTTTGTGATATTTGCAAAAAGAAGGAGTTTTTACTTTTCTTTGTTCAATATGATAATAGTATTATAGCATGATGTATAGAGTATAGACAGGCCTTTTCTTTGATTTAAACTAGAGGACAATAAAATGACAAAGATCTGGTTTATATCTGGAGATGAACTACACTCAGTTTAAAGGCCCTACTTTACACAGAAAGCCAATCCTGTTTGTGTTTGTTCCCCCCACCCCCTACATTTGGAAATTTGTGTATGTTGTTTAACTAAGTTTTAAAAATAAACAAACATAATTTTGAATGAAACATTGGATTTTTGCATTGTTTACCAAATAATTATGTTATTATAACTTAATTAAATGACCATATCATTTTTGCAAAAATAGGATGTAGAATTTTGCCACCAAAACATGGCATCCTGTGCCAGGTAATTTAATTTATTGTACCTGGATTTTTATCTGAGATAAATGAAATATAGCAAGAGTATTAATCATAGAATGTAAATGGAAAAGCTGGTTTTGATATGTATTCAGAAATCACATTGTTCAGTTCTGAAGCTTTTGTTAGGTGGTGTCGTGAGGGATTAAAACTGGCTAGCTTTGGTATAAAGCGATAAGCATATTATAGGTAGAGTGAGAGGTACAGCTGTTCCATCAGCCATGCAAACAAATGTCTATCTTCCCTCT
>JAVFBZ010162811.1:0-17505 GCA_032466195.1 Katharina tunicata
AAATTTAGAAGTTGTTATCCATACAAAGTCTCCTTTCTCCTTATGTTTATCCAACTTCTAAATGCCACTCAAAGAAGCTATACATGAGTAAACGGACATTTTATCCGGAGAAAAAAGTCTGATATATATTTCTTTTTTTACACAACAAATCTTAGGGGCAGTCAGGTTACGGCAAACACAGATAATATTATAAATTACCTTAGAAAAGTGAGAAATAAAAATGCCATTCTAAACATGTGTATAAAATTCCCTGATGTTTGCAACACATTTTTCACCTTAAAAAAAGGTCCTTTTTACATCTATAATTTTGTTTAACACTTTTTATAATTTACACAAAATCAATTCTTAACTATACTTTATCTTGGCCCCACAGATGAGAGAAATAATAATGTTATTGTAAAAGTCAGAATAAAACCCCTTGGTTTTCCTTGGAGATTTTTCTCTAAATAATGCATAGGAGTTTGGGGACTTGATGACTCATGCTAGAAGAATCGTCAACTTGTGGCTCTTTGTCAAAGTGACATATTTTTAATTACATCACAGAGCTTCCGTACACGCCATGACACTTCCCAATAATCTTGTTGAAAATCACAGCTGTGATGTTTTTAGCTTGTGTTGTTGACCCATATTTTAGCTCTAGCAGTTCTGCAGGGTCAATTTTATGAGGCCTTTTTGAAAATTTCACCTTTAAGTAAAAAATTTGTAGTGATAGAATAAATGTTAATATTAATTCAATCAGAGATAGCTACATGTACATGTAGTTCTCAATAATCTTTTTGTAAATCTCAGCTGTCATGCAGTGATGCTTTTAGCTTGCGTTGACCCATATTTTAGCTCTGCAAGCATTTTTTGGGGTAAATTTTATTCAGCCTATTTCAGAATTAGGTCAAAATTTTAAGTCACTTTAAAATATAAAAAAATCTTATAATTAAGTTATTGTGAAGATTATTCCACTGAGTTTTCAATATGAAATCGTGTTGAACATAGCGAAGAGCCGGACGTGATGCAGCAATGCTTTTAGCTTGCGTTGACCCATATTTGAGCTCTAGTTTTATGCACCCTACATGTATTTAATAATGAAGTCAGACTTTTGACATCACTTTAGAATCCAAAATTTCTAATGTTTAAATAATTGTTGGAATTATTTCACTGAACCAGATAGTCCCCAATTATCTGTTGAACATCGCAGACATGGAACAGGTATTCTTTGAGCATTTGGCCCACTTATGGTGGTACAGTTATCTTATTTTAGATTCGAGTTCTGATTTAAGAATCACTTTAAGATTTTGAACGTTAAACATTTGTTAAAATCTGATCATTAAGTTAACATTTTTAAATAAACTTGTGCCCTCTAGCTAAGTACCGTATGGATAATGCATCAAGAAGCCGATTTGTTGTTGTGTCATTTTGTGTCCCGTATATGTTGTATAGTGTTTCATGGCGGCTTCTGTACTAATTTTGTTAAGGGTGGTTTCGTTCAATTATTAGCTCTAAACAAACCAACCCAATCACGACAACATTTACAACAGTAAAGGGATGTGTGTGTCATCGTTGTTATTCTAAACTGTACTGATAAACTTATTACCAGTCAGTTTATGCAGAACAATCTAATCAGAGTCCCCTGGTGGATGTCTCCTTGTGGACGCGCAGTCGTTAAGTTGTCCAGTTATGGTCACTCAGGGGGCTGTTTGCTGGTGGACGCACAGCTGTTAAGGTGGTAATTGTCTCAATTGTATTGGACAATTACAGAGGGTACCATCCATGCATTCATCATGGGACTGTCAGCCACAGTCTCAGATGGCTGATGCTAACAGAATTCCTCCACTTGTCATCCTCAGTGTCTGTGTCATAAGATTTTTTTCATAAGCCATATTAGATGCAGAGATCTTCATCGCTATTAGTCTACTTCGTAATCCATATATAACGATACAGAACAGTGCATAGCAAAAATGTGTAATTTTAAGTTTTGGCACTTATTGGTTTTAACTTTTCCAATCAAGTGATTTTCAAATCGGTTTGGTAAATTGAACTTTCAGAGATATTTTATGTATCAAAAATGCGCTCCTTTCGAATTAGTAACATGTAAAAGCTAATTTTATTTGTCAACGAGGGTAGCAAGATGGCGGCCAAATTCGAAAATCTCCCTCAATCACCCGACTTTAGTTTTGAAATTACTGCCGCATAGCGAGTTTTTCACACTCAGAAGTTACTTCAAATATAATATTTTGATAAAAACTACACAAAGAATTGGAGAAAATGTATAATAAGCATCACATATGTGCTCCGCATTGCCCTGCACGATGCAGGAACTATAATGTTTGAGCATGGCAAAGTTCTGTAGCTAAAGCCATATAACATTTAGACATCCATATACATTTTAACATATTCAAACCAACGGTGATTAAACATAACACAGATGCAATGAAAATCAGGTTTAGTATAAATAAATTTCAAACAAAACTAATATTTAACCAATTCCATAGTCTTGTTTATTGTCGCGTATTATTATTTTTCGTGTTACAGTAAACTTAGTGATAACAAGAAACAACAACCAATATTCTAAAAATTGTGAAACTGTCTACACGTATCTACATGTCCGCTTCATGTTTTTTTTTCTTCTTTACCAAGATTATACAGTTTCTTTCGTTGTCTGTTGAATAAATAATTCCATTGTATGGGACACTTTAACTAATCAGATCATGTGTTAAGTAGCTGATATTTGACCAGCTAATATCTGAGTATTGACCAGTGTAGTGGTCATTAAGTTATTGACTTAAAGTTAGTTTGTATTTGACCAGTGGAGTGGTCACTGGTGATTCATGCCCATCTGGTCAATAATTTAGTACAAACACTACTGCTTGTTTAAATACTAGTTTACCAAAATCTTGATTTTCTCCTCTGAAGCCTGAATACTTCTGCTATTTTGAGACAATTTTCAAACCTATTGCCGTTATTAAGGTCTTTTTCTGTATTTTTTCTGTTTTTGCTGTATTATTCTCTGATACAGAACTAACATGTATTCTAGTTCAGACAATTTTGCAGGATGATAACTTTGCGAGAATAGAATGCTGACGATTTGGTGCATGACTTCGAGGGTTGTGGGTTCAATTCCCACAACGGTTTCAGTCTGCAAAATTTTCCTTATCAGAGAAAGTTATCTGAAAAAGCAAAAATACTGTTAATGGTTGCCACCTTAAAGAAAAAATAAAAACTTTTCCAGGTCTTCATTACCAGAATTGAAAAAGACCAATTAAGCTGTGGACAAATTCACGACACTTAGGGGAAAACATTATTGGGGATTCATTAAGATATGGGTTCTGGTAATTTATGTAATGGAATCACTATGGTTTGTTTACATGCTTTTTAAACCAAGCTCTTAGTTTACATGTCTGGAGTCCTGATTACTTTAGTTATTTCAAGAAATTATACATTTTTGCAAACACAACGTCTCATGATTATTTCATTATTAGAATTGGTTCTGACAAAATCTCAATTTGCCAACTGAAAATCAGAAAATTTAGATATTTTCAGATATTTTCAGATATTTTCAACTTTATGTGATACACAAACAGTGTCTGTCTCAAATTTTCACCCAGTATTATGAATTAATTGCCAGTGACAAATCAAGAAGAAGATTAAAGTTATGTTTCCATTGGTATGAACACGGATGCGGACACGGGTATGGATGCGGATAATTTTGTTTTGTGTGTCCATACGTTTAAGTTAGAGTAGGAAAAATAATAAATTTAGCTAAGGTTATAACAAGAGATTGGGGAATGCAGATTAAAAATCAAGGACTAGAAGCATATGTTATAACATTGATTGGTTAGGCCCTTTTTGTAAACACAAACCTTAATAAGGACAGCATTAAAGATTCTTAACTATACAGCATTTTGTAAAGTTTGTAAAATCTATAATGCGACCTGCATTATAGATGTTACATCCTTTATTATTATTTTAATATGGTATATGTGATTCTCGAGGTTGATATTTTCTGAAAGCTTATACTTTGGGCCATACTAGAAAAATATAGAAAACCCGGTTTAATTCAATTCAGTTGATTTTTGGACGAAATTCTGCAGTATAGTACCTTTAATGCTATCATACTTAACACTGGAGGAAAATTTTTCCAAAAGAGCTAACACTTGAAGTAGCCTAAAACGCTAGTTAATCATTTAACACTTTATAAAAAAGTGACTTCATAAATTTTTGTTTTGTTAGTGTCGATGTTTATTAGAATACACTGGTGTCGTATATTAGCAAACATTTTAATCACAACTGACAAGAAAAGTAAGAGACGGACCAAAACGCCCACATTACTGCGCAAATATTTGTCACCCATTTATTAAAAAATACTCACATTGTCATTAACCATTTCTCTAAAACTGCAAATTAAATCAATCAAAACAATTTAATTAAAGTACCTGTGTAGATGGATCACACATTCCAGCCCCTTTGCTGTGATCTCCTAACTGATATGTTTCCAACTTAGTGTCTACTTGAGCAACACTTTGTATGAGAAATACAGTTCAATCTCTCCCTCCTCCCCTGTCCCCAATCTCCCCCTCCCTAATCTACCCTCCCTCCTCCTCTTTAAACTCTACTCTGAAATCCTAGCAAACAGCTGTGAAAAGAGGAGACATGCAACAGAAAGGTAGATCGCGTGACTGAGATGATCGTTTTGTAATATTTTCTTTCAGACAAATACTAGCAACATTCTAACTTGGTTTTTCTGTCAAATTTCATCAAAATTGCTAAAAAAACCCAACAACAAACGAACATCTGAACTACTCAATCTGACACGAAAAAGGGGGGAGGTGGTATTTAAATGGTTATTAAGGGGAGGAAAAGGGGAGATAATCATCATTACCTCATTAGTTATTTTTTTGCTGACTCATCCTTGCGTGACAGGAAACGAGCTGTCTGGGCATAAACTAGCAGCTACTTGAGCACGGCAGATTTTATCGGAAGCTGACAAAAACGCCACCGCGGCTCAGCCAACATTGTTCTCCTGTCCGTGCATCTCTCCCTAGATTTTTTCTCTCAAGTTGATGAACAAATTAAGCAACCAAAAATTGGCCAAAATCTAATTTTTATTAACCTTGCCCCTCTTAATGGAAACGGTCTTATTGGATCTTGTGGGTCGGTCGTTAATTTTATGTCACAGTAATCAGATTTAAAACCAATTATTCAGTTTAAATGTGCTTAAATGAAGAAAAATTGTCTCTTAATTTTATGTTCTGTTAAGCAGTGCATTCATGAGGAATTTACGGTTTAATTGATCATTGAAATGTGAAATCTTTTTGTTCTCTGGTTAAAAGAACATCGAAGTGGAATTTAAAAAGTTCAATTCATCAGTTTTAGTTAAATTAATTTTATGCAGGTTTACATTAAGATAAAGTGTTTAAACTTTAAACCATTTCGAAAAAGAAAATTAACATTATTTTATATTTTTAATTTAAAAAAAGGTTTTAAACGTTATTTAAAGTTATCAGTCGCATAGTATTAATTTAAAGGTTGATTATTTCATTGAAAATGTAATAAAGTTTGTCACTTTTTTTTCTGTGGTTGGTTGTGACTTGTGATGAGCTTCTTGGTCCCTGGTGCTAACAGGCATCAGGAAGCCAATTAGATGTGGGTTTGATTTTTCCCCTGTTTATATGGTGTCCTAGTTTTAGCCAGTGTCTTTAGTTTCCTTCACCTATTTGACTAGCAAGTCGTCATATGAATGAAATTACCTGAAGTACAGCATGAAACCCCAAACACACACTTGGCTTTCAAAAAATTTTGGTGAAACAAAAAATTATGCAAACAAATAATACAGGTAGCAGGCCTTTGGAAGACAAAGGAACCAGCTAATGCTTGGTCAATGCTTGACTCATCACAGAATTCTAAAAAGTCAGCAAAGAGATTTCCTATAGAATAACTAGTTTCCAATTGTTACTTACTAATGCAAACAATATATGACGTATTACACATACATGTACATGTAGGCCTGTGTTGTAATGTTTTTTGGGGTATAACCTAAAAATCGACACACTAAAATGTCAATATTGTCAATGATAACCTGTCACTTGCATTTGTTTTTGTTTTGCTTTTCATTTATACATTTGTGCATTTAGGGAAAATAAAAAACAAAAATCATTTTATAATATATTAATACAAGTTTAATTTTATGGCAAAAAAATGCAGTATTAAACAAACGCTATGGTAACCTATAAATCTGTCCTCCTAAAATAAGTTTAGATAAACATGGAAAGACCTTATTCGTCTCGTTCTTGACAACAACCTAGGCTTGATATACACATATATTTTTATTTTTTGTATTTTATTATATAACTTCAATGACCTGTAAACTGTGTTAGAAGTTCATAAAAAAACAATAAAAAAAGCGCTGTTTATTTAAATGGATCAGTAGCGGCAAATAACTTCATCAAATTCTCTCATAATTTTCCTACTCATTCCGTCGACAGCTACAGCTAACAACCCAAAGTTTGATTCCTGCTGATATTAACCCAGTGGTTCAAATAGATTAGAAGCAGTCAGGCGTTCTATTACACCGTTAAGACGGGAGATTTAAGCATGATTTTTTGGGACCAAAAGGGTCACAATGCTCAAGGGGAACTGCATTCCTTCACTAGATTATTGATCCAGCGGAATTACAACTTGATGGATTCTTGCCTTGAGGCGCGTGAGAAATGAAGCCGTTATCTATGGATTTCACAACCCACGTGTTGGTCGTTTTCTCAGCTCCACGATCCCATAATTCCCTAGGGGCGAGGTGTTTGGTTGAGCTACTGTCTTTATTCAGTGTTAGTGTGGAATTGATGATGCTATCAGCGTGCCTGTTGAGTTAAATCGATGTTTGGCATGATTTGAAGAAACGTGTTTTAACAATCTCGGTGGAAAAAAATTTCAAGGCTTTTTAACATTTTTCATTACTTTGGAAAACAAAGACATAATTACTACGGTAACTAAAAAATTCTTAATGAATTTAGCAATTTTGTTGGCAATTCTTCAAAACTCCCTTATTTTAGTTGGGTGGCAGCCTCCTGTGCCCTGGTGCTCTCTGAGCTAAGGGGCACAGGACGCCAAATTTTGTGGTGTCCTGTTATGTTAATGTTATGTAAATGCTTTGTCCTGTCTTGCATGTTGCCAGCATCTTTTACAGTGGTTTTTCCTTCAAAGATTGGGCTGGCACGCCGCATATAAGTGAAATAAACTTGAGTATGCTGTAAAACCCCAATCACACAATCACACCCTTATTTGGGAGACTTTTCAGGAAAGCTGCTAGTGACTTCCATAGAGTATTCCGGATTTCGGGGTAGCCAATGGATTGCCCTCTGACTAAGGGTATTATATTTGTTTGCTTTTAAGCTTACAATAATGCTGTCTTACAATGTACTTGTCACTGGCGGAACAATATAATATGTGAATTCACTTTTTGCTGTTTGAATTCTATTAGATTTTGATTATGTTACACATATCAAATATCTGTCCCAAATTTGATAAATGTCTGTGTTATTAGATTAGTTTTTACCCATCATTTCTTAAGTATTAACTTTTGATGGCTTTCCCAGCGATTTTTTAAATAGTACCTGGCAGTAACCTTACACTCAAGGCCCCAAGTCAAGTAAAAATATAAATAATTCATAGTTGAAATATTAGTGTGGAATTTCATATAACATAATAAGAAAATAGTTAAGAAATTCACAAAACTATAGGCATTTTTCAGAAATTTTGGACCCTATCTCCCCAGTTGGAATTTTAATTAAAAAAAAAAATTGACAATTTGTATTCACTAATTGATTTTTATCTCCAAAAATTGGTTAAGAATACAATAAAATAACAAACTTCTTGAATTGATGTTTTCGAATGTTTTTATTATATATTTATAAAAACACCTTTTTTTTATTTTAGAGAAATTAACTGTTTACAAGAATGCTTTAAAGGTATGGGGAAAAATTATCATTGTAAAAATATTACTACCTTAAAAGAAATCATACAATATTACTAAATAACAATAATACCTAATCAACAATATCATGATTAAAAGATTAACAATATGTTTGAATTTAAGAAAAAAAAGTTATGACAAAAATATTTATTACACTATAGTATAAATAGTGCAAATAGTATTTACATAAAATCATGCAAATTAGAACAGGCACCTCTGATTCGGCTCAAAAAGCATGAAAAATGATTTAAAAAAAATAATAATATGTTAACTATTTCGATTTGGTAAAAGAATTCCAAATTAACTTAAATACATATAACTGGTTCATTGTATCTAAGGTTTTGCATCGTACAAGCAAAACAAAAAAAACTAATGAAGTTAATATAATCTATTAATCAGTCGTTAAACAAGGAAATAATAATAATGGAATAATAGCCATATTGCAAGATCCCAAAATAATGAACAAATATTATATTAGCAGAGTGTCTCTAAAGCTTTGAGTGTGACAAGGCTAGCAGTGACGGATCAATTCCTGGCCATGCTGTTCCACAAGGTCATTCCCGTCGAGTTTCACCGATAATGGAGAGTCCACGATGAGTCACCGTAACCATTAACGTACAAGGTGCTTGTCTCTCGATCCCATGTGGCCTGATTTCCCTGATAATAACGGTGCGATCATTCGTGGAAAATTCCTGCAAATGAAATTGTCATTTTCTTTAGGCTATAACAGCAAGTCCACTTGTAGCCTGGCATTAGTTGCTGTTGCGTCGTTCAGTTCTAGATGAAGAAATCATACATGTAGTTACCGTATCTTTTTCTTCTCACTCAGCGGCAAATTGAAGTGTAAAATTTTCTAGGAGATGTTTTAAGGAGTGCAACTCCAGTATTATTCAGTCAAATTGGTTTTATTGTATTTAGCCGGAAAAGGACTTTGCTTGTTCAAGAAAATCTGGGTGTTAAATTTGGTTCACATTCACGCGGATGGTTGCAGAAGAACCTTGTCAGCGATCTTCATTCAAATTGATTTTATCTTATTTTGGAGAAAAAGGGATGCATTTGTTGAAAAAAATGGAGCTGTTAAATTTGGTTTGAATTCAATGAGACATTTTAACGAGTGCAGCGCCAGTAATCTTCAGTGAATTTGATTCTATTTTATTTTGGAGAAAAAATGAAAAGAGACTTGTTCAACAAGATGAGTCTGAAAAATTTTGTTTGAATTTTTTGATGGAATAAGGTTTTGAAGTGCCATCTTAGAAGTGCAATAATTAAAATTGAGTCGCTTTTCTAGCCTTTTTTTGTGGATTTGGATGAAGAAAAAAGTTACATGTTTAATAATTTTTTAAACAAGATTTTCATTTTGTTAAATGAATGGATGCAAATATCTTCAATTAGAGTTGATTGCCTATTTATGGAGGAAGAAATGAACTTGTGAGAAATATTAAGTTGTAATATCATCTTCAGAAAAATTGAAGTGTAACACTGAACGGGTGTTGGATTGAAGTACTCTGCCAATATTATCCGTCGATTTATTTCTTAATCATACTTGAAGATTCCTCGCTGTGAAGTTGTGACCAAGTTGTTATTCCTGGTTAGGTATTTCTAGGCACCTCTTGTCCAAGACTGGCACCTAACAATGGGGATAATTCAGAAGGATTTCGTGAAAATTGGATTTTATGTGATTGTTATTTTCATTCAATTTTACCATTGTGCCCTCTATGGAAAAAAAACCCCTAAACTTTTCTGACATTTCGCATATGGAAGAGTGGGAGACGATCCCTAAAATTTCATAAGAATTGAGTGGGGATTTACGTGTTTAGACTAAGCAATATCTTTTACTCAATTTCATTTTAAAAAAGGAGTTAGTTTTAGCCCTTTTCAAATTCTTATACCACTCCACACATTTTGAAGGATATTTTGATTTCTTCAAATGCGTCAATTCGTCAAATGAATCCTTGCAGACTGCTGATGACCATGACTAAGGGACTGGGTTTTCTTTTGTAAGTTGGTATCTTTGTTGTATCATAGTGACCATTTCATTCATTTAATTCTTTGTTTTTGCTTTTTTATTAGAATTTAGTTGGGATTTACGTGTTTCAGCTTAGCAATGTCTTTTTACTCAATTTCAAATAGGTTTATTCAGCTCTTTCCAAATCCTATATACCAGTACATATCGAAGGATATTCTGCCTTCAAATGCGACATTGGACAACACGGAAGCCCCTTCACTGTACTCGGAACAGGTTCCACCCCCCCCCCCCCTGTGAACCTTAGGTATATAAGGGAAGTTTTCTGCTCACGGTGGCTGCGGAGGTCCGCAGGTTTTTTTTTTTTTAGGTTTCTTTCTGGTTTTCCACCATACACCGCCAATGCAAATTATTAAGATTAGTAAGTCGTCATATAGGTGAAATACTCTTGAGTACGATGTTAAACACCAATCAAACAAACAAACAAACAAACAAATCAAACGCGACAAATAAATCCCTGCACATGTATACATGTATACGGGACTGTGTTTACTTTTGTAAGTTAGTATCTATGTCGTTTCAAAAGTAACCATTTCATTTCTTTATTTCTTCGCTTAATTTTGTAATAGCGAGTGGTTGGGTGGGAGCCTCCTGTACCCTGGTGCTCTCTCAGCTCAGGGGTGGTTGGGTGGGAGCCTCCTGTACCCTGGTGCTCTCTCAGCTAAGGGGTGGTTGGGTGGGAGCCTCCTGTACCCTGGTGCTCTCTGAGCTAAGGGGTGGTTGGGTGGGAGCCTCCTGTACCCTGGTGCTCTCTGAGCTAAGGGGTGGTTGGGTGGGAGCCTCCTGTACCCTGGTGTTCACTTAGCTAAGGGGTGGTTGGGTGGGAGCCTCCTGTACCCTGGTGCTCTCTGAGCTAAGGAGTGGTTGGGTGGGAGCCTCCTGTACCCTGGTGCTCTCTGAGCTATAAAGGGGCATTAGGAAGCCCCTTGACAAGGACATTTGAAAATAAATCAAATGAAGCATGTTTTAAGTTACCAAATTATCTTTTTTAAAATAAATCAATTAATAAACTTTTCTTCGACTAAAGTTTGGCCATTCTCATGTTGTGTGTATGACAAATGATTGACATGTTGTTTGTTTTGGGATGATACATTGTGCATCCGAATCTGAGACTGAGGAGTTTTTTAAATTTAATTTTCTATTTATTCTAAACCTTATTGTACATTCTCAAAAAAGAAATGAAAGTTGCATGGATTTGATAATTATAAGCAAAATAGTGAGTGTGAATGTTGCTTCCTTTCTCCTTTCATCCTCTGGCTAAGGGCAGTATGTTTCCAGATTATATTCATGCTGTCGTACATGTACTTAGCACTGGAGGAACATCATCTTTCCTTTGCTACCTCTTCAGTGACTACACATTTTATGGTTGTGTTAAAGTTTCTGTCTGCTGTTGGAATACACTGCTGTCATATAAGGTATAAGTGAAATACCCTTGAGCACGGCATTAAGCAACAATCAGTCAATCTTTTCTCTAACTTAAGTAGCATCAGGAAGCCTGTTGTAATGGCATCTTGGTTTCTGTCCTTTTTATAAGGGCTGGGCTGGCATCCTGTTACCTATATGAGTGAAATAATTTCTCTACATTGGTCAAATATATATTCATTCACTCAAAAGTTTTTTGTTATTTGTATTTTCAGATTTTTGAAGGACAGTGACTGGTTGCCGATAGCGTTACCAAGATGGAGAATTCTTCGTACGAGGAGCTTGTGAAAAAAATCGCCAGTCTTCAAGCTGAAAATAGCCATCTGCGCCAATATGTACATAACAAGTCAAATCACATGACCCAGCTTGAACGCGAGTCGACAACTATGCGGGATGCCCTTAGCACATATTCGCAAGACGAAGTTGATTTAATTGGCGATGAAGCTTTGAATTCTGACAAGTTGCCAAATAGAGAGGAGTCTGTTTTGGACCAATCGCAAAACAAAGGTGATTCATTTTTAGACCAATCACAAAATAGAAGTTCTTATATTTTGGACCAATCACAGAGGAAAGGTGCTTCAGTTTTGGACCAATCACAGAGGAAAGGGGAGTCACTTTTGGACCAATCACAAATCAGAGGTCCATCTTCTTTGGACCAGTCGCAAAACAAAGGTGCTTCATTTTTAGACCAATCACATAATAGAAGTTCTTATATTTTGGACCAATCGCAGAGGAAAGGTGCTTCAGTTTTGGACCAATCACAAAACAAATTTGCTTCCTTTTTGGACCAATCAAATGCAAGGGATGCATCATTTCATAAATCATCCCTTGGAGGCTTACTGGATCTTTCGAAAAATAATCATTCAAATCTTGATCAGTCAATAAATAGAGACACTTCAATATTCAATCAATCACAAACAAAGGAAAGAGACAATTCGTTCCTGAACCATTCGAGAGCAGGGATTTTAGACCAATCAAAAAGTGGTGGTTTATTATTTAACCAATCACATCCAAGAGAAAGTTTATTTCCGAACAGGTCACAGCCAGCTTCACTTGATGAACTAAAAAATTATGACTCCTCAATTTTAAATCTTTCTCACTTATCTAGTTTTAACAACTCACAAAATCATGGCAAACCAGATTTGAACCAATCAAGACAGGGCTTATTGGACAAGTCAGTTGTGGAGCACATTTCAATTTCCAACCAATCTCGTCACAGTTTAGATATAGACCAATCAAAAAACACTGCATCAGCCAATTTAAGCCAATCTCAGAAAGCTTCTCAACCATCAAAGGAAGTATTACATTTAAACCAATCAAGAGGAGCTTTTTATGCAGCACAGGATCTGTCAGTATCAGGGAGAGCCTCTCATGGAGAAAAAGACCAGTCATTTTTAAGCCAATCAGGAAAGGTTTCTCATTCAGTACAGGATCATTCATTTTTAAGCCAATCAGGGAAGGCTTCACATGCAGTACTGGATCATTCATTTTTAAGCCAATCAGGAAAGGCTTCACAAGAATTAAAGAATCGCTCATTTTTTAACCAATCAGGAAAGACTTTTCATGCAGTGAAGGATCAGTCATTTATGAACCAATCAGGAAAGCCTTCTCATGAAGTAAAGGATCAGTCATTTTTGAACCAATCAAGAAAGGTTTCTCATGCAGAAAAGGATCAAGGGTCATTTATAAACCAATCACAGTGTGAAGAAGACGCTTGTCTTGACCAATCAAATTCTTCCTTTTTGGACCAATCACAAAACTTAGAAGGTCATGAGGGTGGGGCGGAACAACTTGATCCCAACAACGCTACATTGAGTGAGTACAATATGTCTATTTATTTCTCATTTCTTACTGTTGTCTTGTGTCTCCAATGCTTGGATCCATTCAACATGTCAGTTGTCATGTCAATTGTTATTATATATTTTATTTGATTAGTGCTGTGCATTTAATTTTAGATGTTTTTTAGGTTGAAAGTTTTAAAATCGACTAGTTTCATTTGATATTACCCTAAATGCTCAACAAATTCGACCTCCATGGACACATGTTTCAAGTCATTTATTGAGGGTATTTATGTGAGATTGGAACTAAAACTTATATTTTCTTGTAGCTTAAAGTATGAACTTCTTAAAAATTTCTACCATGTGTTTCTACACTTCTCAACCTTTGCATAAAGTGTAGTTTATAAGTGGTAAATAGGGTCAAATTTGTTGAGGATTTAGGGTATTTATATTATCACTTGTTCCTTTTACTATAATGTGTTTTATATTTTTGCGTTTCATATTTTTATTGTTGGATCGCTAGCCATAGTGTTAGCCAGAGGGGTGTCTAGGTGTCTTTCAGACACCCTGGAATCCATTTGAGACACCCTTATAAAGTCAAATTGAACATGGGAAAGATAGGAAAAATGTCAAATGAGACACCCTATTTCTTTAAAAATAGTGATTTGAGACACCCTGTTTTTGATTTCTGGCTAACACTATGTCAGGACGCTAACTAAGAATCAGGAGATAAATTATCTGCTAGCTTTTGTTGTTCCCAAGCTCTCAGTTTAATATTAATCACTGTAACCCCACTACAGTGCTGTCTGTCAGAAGTATTGAATTTGAATACCGAGAAGTTTTGTTTTCCTATTTAAATGATTAACGAAAAGTATGGAAATAAAACTGAAAAACTTTGAAATACAATACATCAAAGCGCCTTCGTTCATCGTTTACTGGTTCTTTGGCTAGGGGCGGTACTATAATGTAATGTTCTTCATCAAGTATTTTTCATATAATTTTTTTTATTTATTAGCATGTATTATTTGGAAAAAAACGGTATAAATCAAAACAAGGCCAATACATGTATTTATAAACTGGGCCAATAACATAGTCAACCAATCACAAACAAAGGAAAGAGACTATTCATTCCTTAATAAGCAAAGTGTAGTTTCTGCCTAGACTGAAGCTGGCTTCAATGGGAAGTAACTCTTATAAGCATACTCTCTTTTTATTTAAGCAAGGGATTATAGCAATAAAAAAAATATTTTTAACGTAAGATATTTTTTTATAACTTTTGCCTGAAATCAGGAGAGTATGTGAAGATTATTAATTCAAATTATTTTATTGATTTTACATTATATATATATTTTTGTCAAGAGTAATCACACTGGCACAGGGTAAATGTATATATATAAAATCAATCTTCTACTAGAAGTAGAAAAATTTGTGCACAAGCTCAAAGAAAAATCATTTGACCCACTGCTAATTAAAGAATAAATTGGTAGATTTCTTTTAAGAATACATGTGTATGTATCACTTAATTTGACTGGTCAACGTGTGAAATGCCCTGCCATCTGTCGCTGCGTTCCATTGGTCAATTAACATTTGTAATTCCAGTCCCTGTGGGCAGTTTAGAACAAATGTCTCATATTAAATATGTATACATGCAGCTTATAATATGACATTAATGAGAGATTATTTGTAATAATTAATGAGTCATGAACACAATGTTCGTAATTGTGTTATATTTAGAGTATTGTGAGTTTGTGATTTGAAATAGTTTACTTCAAATCATATTTTGAATATGTTCTTTCTAATGTAATTTTGATAATCTAACACTCATATATACATGATCCAGGTGGAGGCAAGCAAAATTATCTTTCTCTACATTTATACAAAAATATATACCCTAAATTGTTGACAAATTCGACCCCCAAACTACATTTTATGCAAAGAGTAAGAAGTGTAGTCATGCAAATTTGAATTTTTTTATGAAGTTCAAATTACCAGAAAATGCAAGTTTTAGTTCCAAATTCACACTTAAACATTTAATAAATTAGTCCTTAGAGGTCGAATTTGTTGAGAATTTAGGGTATGATTGATACATTCAGTAGCAGTTTGAACAGGAAAAAAGTTGAAAAAGAAAAAAAAAAGAACAACATGTATAACTGTTGATACCATTCCATTAATTTCAGAGGTGTTAAATATAGGTCTGTATTGTAATGTTTTCTGGCATAATCCAAAACACATATCCTCTAAAATGGTCTTGATAACCTATCACTAACATTTATCTTTTCTTTGCATTTTGCTTAACCAGTAAATCTGCATTTTGAAAAAAAGAATTCAAAATCACTATATAATTAAATATTACTACAAACTTCATTTTGTGACCATATTGACAAATCTTATTGACAAACCGTTTTGATAATTTGGGAAACCGATAAATGAGTTTAGCTAACCATGAGAAGACCCTGTTTGTCTCGTTCTCCCCAACAGCACAGACCAGGAAATACAGCGCCTTGTTTAAATCACCTGGATATAAAACTGTACAATATGACTGGCTTAGTAGAAGTATGAGTAAGGCCATAAATGTCAAGGCTTAAATAGCCAGATTTTCTACAATCATTTGAATTGCTTGGTAACTAGTGCTAATGTTTTTAACTAGGCTTAATAACTGTTGTATCAGCCCAGTGATTTCAAATTAAGGCCGTTTGCTGTTCTGAAATACCTTGACCTGTTCCATTCATGTCTCCTTAATAGAACTTGAAAATTTTGAAACCTCTATATAAAAAAACCCTCACATTTAAAGTCATTACTTCACTTCGTTAGCTAGTTACATCCTCATTGACTGGGCAATAACTGTCCTTATCAGCCCTGAAATCACCCCTAGACTGCTTTAGTTCTACAACAATTAGATTGATCTGCTCAGTTCCTACATCCTCACCAGAACTGGACAAGTCTGTAATTTCTACAAAAAAAAGGAACACAGCTGGAGTTTATAACTTTCCATTTAATGCTCAATAGCTACATGTAATAGCCCAGATAAATTGATACAGCTCTTGGCCTGCTAAGATCAGACTGCCCTGTTAGAACTGAAAAAAATCTTATCTCCAGAAAAAAACCCACTCCACAGTTGGACTTCATCTTTACTGCAGTACTATGTAGCTAGTGGCATGGTACATGGGATTTTTTTTTGACTGGGCTATAACGTCTGTATCAGCCCAGAAATCAGTGTGCAAGGCTGGTACAGTTCTTGAAGTAGGGTAATGGTATAATGCCTTGCCCTGCTAAGTTCATGCTGCCCTTGTAGACCAGAAAGTAAGTAGGCATAACCTTTCCTATTCATGGTATATGTATATTCAGTCTGAGCTCTCTTCTCTCCAGTGTGTTTTGTATCAATTGAAGCTGAAAAGACGTTAACGGGTGGTTGATTGGGTGCCTCCTGTGCCATGGTGCTCTCTGATATAACTGACTAACGGACATCAAAAAGCTGATTTGTAGTGGTGTCGGGATATTGCGTCCCCTTAATGTGTTGGGGTGTCCATGTGTTACCAGGGTTGTTGAGGGGGTATCCTTTGCCCATTGGGCTGGCTCGCTGTCAGATGAGTGAAATTACCTTAAGTACAGCGTAAAACCCCAATCAAACAAAAGCTAAAGAAATGATAGATTTCATCTATAGATTTAAGGCACATCAGCCTTTAAAGGCCATAAGGTGATATTGAAAGTTAAATTTCTAACATTGGATTAGACGTAGACCCCGTCATATTTCTCAAGTTGATTTAACTAATAATGAATTCAATACTAAGTGAATGCTGATTTCACCCAACAGCAGAATTTAAGATAGGTGAATGTAAGTTAATTCTCATAAGGTTATCTTTTAGCTGATCGTTTGTTTTTTGTAAACATTATTTTCTGCCTTAATAACATTTATTATTTTTCAATCATTTAAATCACGGGCAAGTAAACAAATTCGCAGGCATAGAACAATTTCTCTAGACCTTTATACCCGACATTATATAGAATGCTCTACACTTGTTTTTACCAAAAATATTAATGGTGAATAAACATGAAATGAAATAAAAAGAAAAATGAAATAATTCTAATCATTTTTATCTACATATATAACATGTTATATCAATATATAGGTTTTTGCATAACGTTATATTATTAGTTATGACATTTGTTAGAGCTTTGGGCTGAAAATCTGAGACTTATCAAACTGACTTTATTGTAATAGATACATTGTACCTAACCTCCAACAAATACCTATTGGGGGGGGGGGGGGGGGGGGGGGGGGGGGGGGGGGGGGGGGGGGGGGGGGGGGGGGGGGGGGGGGGGGGGGG